>OX122905.1:13379977-13383432 GCA_944738965.1 Nebria brevicollis
AACTTAGATATTGACTCTGCCAAAACGCCAACGTCGCGTACTGTTAAATAGACATTGATTTTGCCGCGCGCTGGGTTACACGGGCACTGAATTTGCCGCGCGCCGACTCACGCACTACTGCTGTTATAGGCTTCCGTCCCATTTTTATGTGCCTCGGCGCGGAAAATTCTAAGTCCGTTAATGACGTGATGGTTGCTGGACGTTGGGGCAGAGTGTTAAGTGGATGAGAGGACATACATGTGTGTTGTGTGTGATGAGTAGGTGAATGTTGGATGTTGTTGGTGACTGTGATGAAGACTGTTGGGTATGGAGGATGAGTGACAGGCATGTGTGTTGGATGGAAGAGTGACATGCATGTATGATGTTGTGTTGCTACGTGCTGAGCTGTGGTGTGGAAATGACATGCTGGTTGTTGTTGGACAGATAGGGTGATGTTTAGGTGTTGGTCATTGTTTTTAAGGGATGACTGATGTTGAGTGTGACCTTGAGGGAGACTGTGATATGTAGGGATGTGTGTGTGTGACCTTGAGAAGTTTATGGACAGGCACTGTTTGACACGCTGATAGGGTAATGTTAGAGTGTTATGCTGATGGACGGACGGCCTCTGTTGTTGCCGGTTATAGGGTAATGTTAGGGTGTTATGCTTGTGACGTAGGATTGAGTGTACGGACGAGCACGGTTGTTGTCTTTGAGAAGTTTACGGACAGGACTTGTCTTTTTATTTCTTTCTTTTTTTCAGAGAAGTGTTCGGACGGGACTTGTCTTTTTTTTATTTCTTTTTTTTAGAGTTGTTGTCGGACGGGACTTGTGTTTTTCTTTTCTTTTTTTTTCAGAGTTGTTGTTGGACGGGACTTATCTATTTTTTTCATTTCTTTTTTTTTCAGAGTTGATGTCGGACGGGACTTGTTTTTTTTTTTTCTTTTTTTTTCAGAGTAGTTGTTGACGGGACTTGTCTTTTTTTTTCTTTTTTTTCCGAGATGTTCTCTGACAGGACTTGTCTTTTTTTTTTCTTTTTTTTTTAGAGATGTTGTTGGACAAGACTTGTCTTTTTTTTTTTTCTTTTTTTTAGAGTTGTTGTCGGACGGGACTTGTCTTTTTTTTTATTTCTTTTTTTTAGAGGTGTTGTCAGACGGGACTTGTCTTTTATTTTTCTTTTTTTTTTCAGAGTTGTTGTCGGGCGGGACTTGTCTTTTTTTTTCTTTTTTTTTGCAGGGCACTTGTCTTTTATTTTCAGAGAAGTTTTTGGTCGGGACTTGTCTTTTAATTTTTATCTTTTTTTTTCAGAGAAGTTTTCGGACGTGACTTTTTTTTTATATCTTTTTTTAGAGAGGTTGTTGGACAAGACTTGTCTTTTTTTTTTCTTTTTTTTTTCAGAGAAGATGTTGGGCAAGACTTCTTTTTTTTGTTTCTTTTTTTCACAGGATTTTCCGACAGGACTTGTCTTGACCTTGAGATGTTTTTTGACATGACTTGTGTTGTTGACCTTGAGATGTTTTCTGACGGGACTAGTATTCTCCTAGAGAAGTTTAAGGACAGGACTCTCTCTTCTCTCTTTCTTTCGTTCTCTCTTTCTCTCTTTCTTTCTTTCTTTCTCTCTCTCTTTCTTTTCTCTTGCTCTCTTTCTCTCTCTCTTTCTTTCTTTCTTTCTTTCTCTCTCTCTCTCTTTCTTTTCTCTTTCTCTCGTTCTCTCTTTCTTACTCTCTCTTTCTTTCGACCTTCATCTACTTGGACGACTACCTTAGGTTAGTGCATGTTGACTTATGCTGAGGTTAGGTTAGGTTAGGTTAGGTTAGGTTAGGTTAGGTTAGGTTAGGTTAGGTTAGGTTAGGTTAGGTTAGGTTAGGTTAGGTTAGGTTAGGTTAGGTTAGGTTAGGTTAGGTTAGGTTAGGTTAGGTTAGGTTAGGTTAGGTTAGGTTAGGTTAGGTTAGGTTAGGTTAGGTTAGGTTAGGTTAGGTTAGGTTAGGTTAGGTTAGGTTAGGTTAGGTTAGGTTAGGTTAGGTTAGGTTAGGTTAGGTTAGGTTAGGTTAGGTTAGGTTAGGTTAGGTTAGGTTAGGTTAGGTTAGGTTAGGTTAGGTTAGGTTAGGTTAGGTTAGGTTAGGTTAGGTTAGGTTAGGTTAGGTTAGGTTAGGTTAGGTTAGGTTAGGTTAGGTTAGGTTAGGTTAGGTTAGGTTAGGTTAGGTTAGGTTAGGTTAGGTTAGGTTAGGTTAGGTTAGGTTAGGTTAGGTTAGGTTAGGTTAGGTTAGGTTAGGTTAGGTTAGGTTAGGTTAGGTTAGGTTAGGTTAGGTTAGGTTAGGTTAGGTTAGGTTAGGTTAGGTTAGGTTAGGTTAGGTTAGGTTAGGTTAGGTTAGGTTAGGTTAGGTTAGGTTAGGTTAGGTTAGGTTAGGTTAGGTTAGGTTAGGTTAGGTTAGGTTAGGTTAGGTTAGGTTAGGTTAGGTTAGGTTAGGTTAGGTTAGGTTAGGTTAGGTTAGGTTAGGTTAGGTTAGGTTAGGTTAGGTTAGGTTAGGTTAGGTTAGGTTAGGTTTGGTTAGGTTAGGTTAGGTTAGGTTAGGTTAGGTTAGGTTAGGTTAGGTTAGGTTAGGTTAGGTTAGGTTAGGTTAGGTTAGGTTAGGTTAGGTTAGGTTAGGTTAGGTTAGGTTAGGTTAGGTTAGGTTAGGTTAGGTTAGGTTAGGTTAGGTTAGGTTAGGTTAGGTTAGGTTAGGTTAGGTTAGGTTAGGTTAGGTTAGGTTAGGTTAGGTTAGGTTAGGTTAGGTTAGGTTAGGTTAGGTTAGGTTAGGTTAGGTTAGGTTAGGTTAGGTTAGGTTAGGTTAGGTTAGGTTAGGTTAGGTTAGGTTAGGTTAGGTTAGGTTAGGTTAGGTTAGGTTAGGTTAGGTTAGGTTAGGTTAGGTTAGGTTAGGTTAGGTTAGGTTAGGTTAGGTTAGGTTAGGTTAGGTTAGGTTAGGTTAGGTTAGGTTAGGTTAGGTTAGGTTAGGTTAGGTTAGGTTAGGTTAGGTTAGGTTAGGTTAGGTTAGGTTAGGTTAGGTTAGGTTAGGTTAGGTTAGGTTAGGTTAGGTTAGGTTAGGTTAGGTTAGGTTAGGTTAGGTTAGGTTAGGTTAGGTTAGGTTAGGTTAGGTTAGGTTAGGTTAGGTTAGGTTAGGTTAGGTTAGGTTAGGTTAGGTTAGGTTAGGTTAGGTTAGGTTAGGTTAGGTTAGGTTAGGTTAGGTTAGGTTAGGTTAGGTTAGGTTAGGTTAGGTTAGGTTAGGTTAGGTTAGGTTAGGTTAGGTTAGGTTAGGTTAGGTTAGGTTAGGTTAGGTTAGGTTAGGTTAGGTTAGGTTAGGTTAGGTTAGGTTAGGTTAGGTTAGGTTAGGTTAGGTTAGGTTAGGTTAGGTTAGGTTAGGTTAGGTTAGGTTAGGTTAGGTTAGGTTAGGTTAGGTTAGGTTAGGTTAGGTTAGAGTTAGGTTAGGTTAGGTTAGGTTAGG
>OX122906.1:0-2500 GCA_944738965.1 Nebria brevicollis
CCTAACCTAACCTAACCTAACCTAACCTAACCTAACCTAACCTAACCTAACCTAACCTAACCTAACCTAACCTAACCTAACCTAACCTAACCTAACCTAACCTAACCTAACCTAACCTAACCTAACCTAACCTAACCTAACCTAACCTAACCTAACCTAACCTAACCTAACCTAACCTAACCTAACCTAACCTAACCTAACCTAACCTAACCTAACCTAACCTAACCTAACCTAACCTAACCTAACCTAACCTAACCTAACCTAACCTAACCTAACCTAACCTAACCTAACCTAACCTAACCTAACCTAACCTAACCTAACCTAACCTAACCTAACCTAACCTAACCTAACCTAACCTAACCTAACCTAACCTAACCTAACCTAACCTAACCTAACCTAACCTAACCTAACCTAACCTAACCTAACCTAACCTAACCTAACCTAACCTAACCTAACCTAACCTAACCTAACCTAACCTAACCTAACCTAACCTAACCTAACCTAACCTAACCTAACCTAACCTAACCTAACCTAACCTAACCTAACCTAACCTAACCTAACCTAACCTAACCTAACCTAACCTAACCTAACCTAACCTAACCTAACCTAACCTAACCTAACCTAACCTAACCTAACCTAACCTAACCTAACCTAACCTAACCTAACCTAACCTAACCTAACCTAACCTAACCTAACCTAACCTAACCTAACCTAACCTAACCTAACCTCAGCATAAGTCAACATGCACTAACCTAAGGTAGTCGCCCAAGTGGATGAAGGTATGAAGAAAGAGAGAGATAAAGAGAGAGAGAAAGAAAGAGAGAAAGAAAGAGAGAATATAGAGAGAGAGAGAGAGTCCTGTCTTTGAACTTCTCTAGGAGAATACAAGTCCCGTCAGAAAACATCTCAAGGTCAAGAACACAAGTCATGTCAAAAAACATCTCAAGGTCAAGACAAGTCCTGTCAAAAAATCCTGCGAAAAAAAAAAGAAAATAAAAAAGACAAGTCTTGTTCAACAACTCCTCTGAGAAAAAAGAAAAAAAAAAGACAAGTCTTGTCCAACAACTTCTCTGAAAAAAAGATATAAAAAAAAAACATGTTCGAAAACTTCTCTGGAAAAAAAAAGACAAGTCCTGTCCAACAACTTCTCCGAAAAAAAAAAAGAAAAAAAGAAAAGACAAGTCTTGTCCGAAAACTTCTCTGAAAAAAAAAGATAAAAAAAAAGACAAGTCCCAACCAACAACATCTCTAAAAAAAAAGAAAAGAAATACATAAGTCCGTCCGACAACATCTCTGAAAAAAAAAGAAAAGAAAAAGACAAGTCCCGTCAGAGAACATCTCGGAAAAAAAAGAAAAAAAAAAGACAAGTCCCGTCCGACAACAACTCTGAAAAAAAAAAGAAAATTAAAAAAAGACAAGTCCCGTCCGCAAACTTCTCTATAAAAAAGAAAGAAATAAAAGACAAGTCCCATCTGACAACAACTCTAAAAAAAAGAAAAAAAAAAGACAAGTCCCGTCTGACATCTCTAAAAAAAAAAGAAATAAAAACAAAGCACAAGTCCCGTCCGAAAAGTGCTCTGAAAAAAAAGAAAATAAAAAAGACAAGTCCTGTCCGTAAACTTCTCAAAGACAACAACCGTGCTCGTCCGTACACTCAATCCTACGTCACAAGCATAACACTCTAACATCACCCTATCAGCGGCAAAAACAGTGGCCGTCCGTCCATCAGCATCCACCTCTAACATTACCCTATCAGCGTGTCAAACAGTGCCTGCCCATAAACTTCTCAAGGTCACACATACATCCCTACATAACATCACAATCCCTCAAGGTCACACTCAACAAGCAACAACCCCTAAAAACAATGACCAACACCTAAACATCACCCTATCTGTCCAACAACAACCAGCAACACAACATCAAACATGCATGTCACTCTTCCACATACACACATGTCCGTCACTCATCCTCCATACCCAACAGTCATCATCCCAGTCTCCAACATTCACCAACAACAGTTTCTCACCACACACAACACACATGTATGTCCTCTCATCCACTTAACACACTGCCCCATCGTCCAGCAACCATCTCGTCATTAACGGACTTAGAATTTTCCGCGCCGAGGCACAAAAAATGGGACGGAAGCCTATAACTGCAGTTGTGCGTGAGTCGGCGCGCGGCAAATTCAATGTCAGTACGTGACGTTGGCGTTTCGGCAAAGTCAGTATTTACGTTTTTCAACTTGTCAAGGTCACCCCCTATAGCCCTACAATGCCCTAGACCCTTAACACTGCACCCCTAGCTACGCCCCTGTGCTTGATCTACTTATGTACTTATGTATACACATTTCATATTTCATGTTCACATACCTTGTTGAGCTGCATACTCTGCTTCATATCTCCTACACACATAAATTCATGTCTCTATAAACAGAGCTCCACTATACGTCCTCTCACTTCAAAGTTCAAACATAGACTGACAATTTATTCATATTTAT
>OX122906.1:1805000-2072500 GCA_944738965.1 Nebria brevicollis
GAAATTAAAACGATTAACAATTAAAAATGTGCACACACCTGGCGATCCGACGTTTTTTCACCTCTTACTCAAAACCCTAACAAACCTAACGCACCTAGATCTATCGGATTGCGGTGAGCTGGGCAACCTGTGTTTTCTATCGCTACTCGAAAATTTAACATCGATTATTTTGTACAACGTAGAGGGGATACAAGAAGCAATTCCTTCGATTTTAAATTTGGTCAAATTGAAACATTTAGATATATCGCAATCGAACGAACGCAACGGCAAATATCGCAATGAGAATCACGTGTTGGCGACCATCGTCGAACGGTTACCATATCTAGTCTCTTTGGACATTTCCGGCACGAATTTAGCGGGTACCGGTGTGGCGGAGTACAGTCCGGGCAAACATCGGATGATACCAGCTTCCGATATCCCGGGATTGTGCACTCGAGTGCAGAATCCTTTTCAGTTTTTAGGATTATATGGCACATCGCATGGCGCATGTCAGCGACATGATATACCCGCGAAAATGGTAAGAACACACTCAAACCGACAGGAATACGCAAAAGTCTTGTTTATTAATTATAATTATGAAATTACTACTTGGTTTTCACACATTCACTTTTTACTATTGTATATTTTTATGATTTACAAATAAAAAAACATTAAACACATGATTAAATCGCTGTTATGCACAAAATGTGGTTTGAAATATTGTATATTTCGGTTAGATTTCGGGCGACGCGAATGAAGAACAAATATTGGTGGCAGCCACAGCATACAATGACCGCGCGGATATATTACAGCGAGTTTTAAACGATTTGTACCATTTATTTCGGTTTGAAACGTGCGAGCATATTGGTCACGCATTAACTGTCGTTTTGGACTCAATGGATCGACATATATCCGAGAAACATATTCAAATATCCGGAAGGTGATTATCGCACAATTAATATAAATCAAACTGATAGTAATAATGAACTGTTTTAGTGCTACGCTTTTTTATATAGTCAAAGGTAAAGAGAAGAACGCAATAAACGTTCGAGTTAAACGGAGGATAATCTCTGCTTTGTTAAACGGTATGTTTGCGCATAAAGCAGATGAAACAATGATGCGAAACGGGTGTCTCACTCTTTGCCAATTTAAAATACCTCAAGATGTCGTAAGTTACAAAACAATCAAATAGTTTTCATTGCATACTAACATTGAACGTTTTAGCTGTTTGAATACGAGCGATTAGTTAATATTTTACTTCACTCAGTCTATGGAATGGAGCAGGAAGGTTTTGTACAAAGAATCGGCATATATCTCTTAAATTCGTTGGCGTGTCAAGTGGATGGCGTTCAAAAACAAAAACTGGGTGACTTGGGTGCTATTTCGGTGAGTTTTGTTCCTGTCCTATTTATTGTTTTTTTGGTAAATGTGTTTTCGTTTAGAAAATGATTTGGTTAATTTCGGATCGGTTAAACCGGGGCGTCTGCGATGATGTTCTAGAAGTCGCATGGTCGACGATGTGGAACGTTACGGATGAAACACCGCGAAACTGCCATCGGTTTTTGGAGGAAAAAGGCATGGAATACTTCTTAAAATGCTTAGACGTAAGTAAAACATCGGGATATAAATCTTAAAAATATAAATTTCGAATGTGTTTATTGTAGAGATTTCCCGATAAAGAAGAATTATTAAGGAACATGATGGGCTTGTTGGGCAATGTGGCTGAAGTAAAATCCTTGCGACCTTATTTAATGACGCGCGAGTACGTTAGTGTCTTCTCTGAGCTGTTAGATTCTCGCAGCGATGGAATAGAAGTGAGTTACAATGCGGCAGGTGTCATCTCGCATATGGCGTCGGATGGTGTTATTGTTTGGCTCATTAAAGAACCGACGCGCGAATCAGTGCTGAAGCGAATGGTCGCCGCGATTGAGCGATGGGACTTAAACACCGAACGCAACATCAATTACCGATCGTTTGAACCGATTCTATATTTAGTTCGAACGTACGACACGCCCGAGTGTCAACATTGGGCCGTATGGGCTTTAGCGAATTTAACCAAGGTGTATCGTAAGTATATTATTAAAAATTAATTTCAATTTAAAATTAATTAGAAGATAATAAATTTTTAATAAAATTGATTGATATAAAAATGTTTATTTTTTTAGCTGACAAATACTGTTTACTTGTGGAATCAGAAGGTGGATTAGTACTTTTAGAAGAATTATTAATGCATGATTCGCCGCCGATTCGAGTGAAAGAGTTAGCTAGAATTGTGATAGACAACTGCAGACATTTTCGTGAAAATGTACCAATCGATTCGGATTCGCAACTCGAGGGCTGATCGCAATCAGTACGCCGCAATTTCAAACAATTTTTAATGACTATTAATTCTTATTGACGATTATATATTTGATTTTTATTTATACCTACCACGTTTATTTCATTCGTATATGTTAGCAAAACAAATAAATAATAATGAGTGACATATGCTTCAATACCTACATAATAGAAAATAAATAAGAATTTTGCAATGCGCTGCTGTGCAATACGGGAATGTTCATTCAAGGTTTCTTTCTGCGTTTTAAATGGCTGCAACGAACGTTTACATGAACTGAGATTTTAACCGCGATTAATTTTTAGTCAACCCTGCAATTTTGATTGAAAGTGTGCGCTTGTTTGTATCTTCTGAACAAATTGGTTTTTTTTTTATTATTAAATGTTATTGCGATAAATGAATTACGGAGGGACTATTTCCATATTATTAATTGTATTTATGTTGTTTAATAACATAATTCAAATTATTTTATAAATAATTGACAAAAACATATTTTATTTCCAGGTAATATTGTACTAACAATTTGTGATGTAAATTTATTTTTAATGACTGTATATTAAAGGTTATATTTATTATATTTTTAATTCTAAATCTTTTGTTCGTTTTTTTTTTCAATATTTTATTTACCACTTTTTCACTACTTAATAATATTAATAAAAACATCTGCACTGCCTTGCACTAGACTCTCTTATACATGGTAAGTTTAGATAGGAACAACAAACTCATCAGTACCATGAGATACAACTTTCTGAAAATTTTCATTAAAATCGATAGCACTTTTGAAATTCTCATTTTCTGGACGTGTAGCCGAATGGCCGAGCGAGAACATTAGGTTCCAAAATAATTCATAACTCCAAAACGGTAGCTCTAATAGAGAAACTACAAGACGTCAAAGATGTTGGTTATAGTTCTTAGATGATATAAAAAAATAAATCGCTCCCCCCCGCATGTAGCATTCGCCAAATTGAAAACATTTGTGACCCTACAGCGCTAGCTGCATCACTAGCACTCGACTACCAGACCGGGAATCTTAATTAATTTTTATCTCAAAAACTAGGGCAGATAAAAATAAACTTTATAACCAAAAACTCATCAGTAAGACGGGATACAAGTATTTGAAAATTTTCATTAAAATCGATAGCACTTTTGAAATTCTCATTTTCTGGACGTGTAGCCGAATGGCCGAGCGAGAACATTAGGTCCCAAAATAATTCATAACTCCAAAACGGTAGCTCTAATAGAGAAACTACAAGACGTCAAAGATTTTGGTTATAGTTCTTAGATAATATAAAAAAATAAATCGCTCCCCCCCGCATGTAGCATTCGCCAAATTGAAAACATTTGTGACCCTACAGCGCTAGCTGCATCACTAGCACTCGACTACCAGACCGGGAATCTTAATTAATTTTTATCTCAAAAACTAGGGCAGATAAAAAAAAACTTTATAATCGAAAACTCATCAGTACCACGGGATACAAGTTTCTGAAAATTTTCATTAAAATCGATAGCACTTTTGAAATTCTCATTTTCTGGACGTGTAGCCGAATGGCCGAGCGAGAACATTAGGTCCCAAAATAATTCATAACTCCAAAACGGTAGCTCTAATAGAGAAACTACAAGACGTCAAAGATTTTGGTTATAGTTCTTAGATAATATAAAAAAATAAATCGCTCCCCCCCGCATGTAGCATTCGCCAAATTGAAAACATTTGTGACCCTACAGCGCTAGCTGCATCACTAGCACTCGACTACCAGACCGGGAATCTTAATTAATTTTTATCTCAAAAACTAGGGCAGATAAAAAAAAACTTTATAATCGAAAACTCATCAGTACCACGGGATACAAGTTTCTGAAAATTTTCATTAAAATCGATAGCACTTTTGAAATTCTCATTTTCTGGACGTGTAGCCGAATGGCCGAGCGAGAACATTAGGTCCCAAAATAATTCATAACTCCAAAACGGTAGCTCTAATAGAGAAACTACAAGACGTCAAAGATTTTGGTTATAGTTCTTAGATAATATAAAAAAATAAATCGCTCCCCCCCGCATGTAGCATTCGCCAAATTGAAAACATTTGTGACCCTACAGCGCTAGCTGCATCACTAGCACTCGACTACCAGACCGGGAATCTTAATTAATTTTTATCTCAAAAACTAGGGCAGATAAAAAAAAACTTTATAATCGAAAACTCATCAGTACCACGGGATACAAGTTTCTGAAAATTTTCATTAAAATCGATAGCACTTTTGAAATTCTCATTTTCTGGACGTGTAGCCGAATGGCCGAGCGAGAACATTAGGTCCCAAAATAATTCATAACTCCAAAACGGTAGCTCTAATAGAGAAACTACAAGACGTCAAAGATTTTGGTTATAGTTCTTAGATAATATAAAAAAATAAATCGCTCCCCCCCGCATGTAGCATTCGCCAAATTGAAAACATTTGTGACCCTACAGCGCTAGCTGCATCACTAGCACTCGACTACCAGACCGGGAATCTTAATTAATTTTTATCTCAAAAACTAGGGCAGATAAAAAAAAACTTTATAATCGAAAACTCATCAGTACCACGGGATACAAGTTTCTGAAAATTTTCATTAAAATCGATAGCACTTTTGAAATTCTCATTTTCTGGACGTGTAGCCGAATGGCCGAGCGAGAACATTAGGTCCCAAAATAATTCATAACTCCAAAACGGTAGCTCTAATAGAGAAACTACAAGACGTCAAAGATTTTGGTTATAGTTCTTAGATAATATAAAAAAATAAATCGCTCCCCCCCGCATGTAGCATTCGCCAAATTGAAAACATTTGTGACCCTACAGCGCTAGCTGCATCACTAGCACTCGACTACCAGACCGGGAATCTTAATTAATTTTTATCTCAAAAACTAGGGCAGATAAAAAAAAACTTTATAATCGAAAACTCATCAGTACCACGGGATACAAGTTTCTGAAAATTTTCATTAAAATCGATAGCACTTTTGAAATTCTCATTTTCTGGACGTGTAGCCGAATGGCCGAGCGAGAACATTAGGTCCCAAAATAATTCATAACTCCAAAACGGTAGCTCTAATAGAGAAACTACAAGACGTCAAAGATTTTGGTTATAGTTCTTAGATAATATAAAAAAATAAATCGCTCCCCCCCGCATGTAGCATTCGCCAAATTGAAAACATTTGTGACCCTACAGCGCTAGCTGCATCACTAGCACTCGACTACCAGACCGGGAATCTTAATTAATTTTTATCTCAAAAACTAGGGCAGATAAAAAAAAACTTTATAATCGAAAACTCATCAGTACCACGGGATACAAGTTTCTGAAAATTTTCATTAAAATCGATAGCACTTTTGAAATTCTCATTTTCTGGACGTGTAGCCGAATGGCCGAGCGAGAACATTAGGTCCCAAAATAATTCATAACTCCAAAACGGTAGCTCTAATAGAGAAACTACAAGACGTCAAAGATTTTGGTTATAGTTCTTAGATAATATAAAAAAATAAATCGCTCCCCCCCGCATGTAGCATTCGCCAAATTGAAAACATTTGTGACCCTACAGCGCTAGCTGCATCACTAGCACTCGACTACCAGACCGGGAATCTTAATTAATTTTTATCTCAAAAACTAGGGCAGATAAAAAAAAACTTTATAATCGAAAACTCATCAGTACCACGGGATACAAGTTTCTGAAAATTTTCATTAAAATCGATAGCACTTTTGAAATTCTCATTTTCTGGACGTGTAGCCGAATGGCCGAGCGAGAACATTAGGTCCCAAAATAATTCATAACTCCAAAACGGTAGCTCTAATAGAGAAACTACAAGACGTCAAAGATTTTGGTTATAGTTCTTAGATAATATAAAAAAATAAATCGCTCCCCCCCGCATGTAGCATTCGCCAAATTGAAAACATTTGTGACCCTACAGCGCTAGCTGCATCACTAGCACTCGACTACCAGACCGGGAATCTTAATTAATTTTTATCTCAAAAACTAGGGCAGATAAAAAAAAACTTTATAATCGAAAACTCATCAGTACCACGGGATACAAGTTTCTGAAAATTTTCATTAAAATCGATAGCACTTTTGAAATTCTCATTTTCTGGACGTGTAGCCGAATGGCCGAGCGAGAACATTAGGTCCCAAAATAATTCATAACTCCAAAACGGTAGCTCTAATAGAGAAACTACAAGACGTCAAAGATTTTGGTTATAGTTCTTAGATAATATAAAAAAATAAATCGCTCCCCCCCGCATGTAGCATTCGCCAAATTGAAAACATTTGTGACCCTACAGCGCTAGCTGCATCACTAGCACTCGACTACCAGACCGGGAATCTTAATTAATTTTTATCTCAAAAACTAGGGCAGATAAAAAAAAACTTTATAATCGAAAACTCATCAGTACCACGGGATACAAGTTTCTGAAAATTTTCATTAAAATCGATAGCACTTTTGAAATTCTCATTTTCTGGACGTGTAGCCGAATGGCCGAGCGAGAACATTAGGTCCCAAAATAATTCATAACTCCAAAACGGTAGCTCTAATAGAGAAACTACAAGACGTCAAAGATTTTGGTTATAGTTCTTAGATAATATAAAAAAATAAATCGCTCCCCCCCGCATGTAGCATTCGCCAAATTGAAAACATTTGTGACCCTACAGCGCTAGCTGCATCACTAGCACTCGACTACCAGACCGGGAATCTTAATTAATTTTTATCTCAAAAACTAGGGCAGATAAAAAAAAACTTTATAATCGAAAACTCATCAGTACCACGGGATACAAGTTTCTGAAAATTTTCATTAAAATCGATAGCACTTTTGAAATTCTCATTTTCTGGACGTGTAGCCGAATGGCCGAGCGAGAACATTAGGTCCCAAAATAATTCATAACTCCAAAACGGTAGCTCTAATAGAGAAACTACAAGACGTCAAAGATTTTGGTTATAGTTCTTAGATAATATAAAAAAATAAATCGCTCCCCCCCGCATGTAGCATTCGCCAAATTGAAAACATTTGTGACCCTACAGCGCTAGCTGCATCACTAGCACTCGACTACCAGACCGGGAATCTTAATTAATTTTTATCTCAAAAACTAGGGCAGATAAAAAAAAACTTTATAATCGAAAACTCATCAGTACCACGGGATACAAGTTTCTGAAAATTTTCATTAAAATCGATAGCACTTTTGAAATTCTCATTTTCTGGACGTGTAGCCGAATGGCCGAGCGAGAACATTAGGTTCCAAAATAATTCATAACTGCAAAACGGTAGCTCTAATAGAGAAACTACAAGACGTCAAAGATTTTGGTTATAGTTCTTAGATAATATAAAAAAATAAATCGCCCCCCCCCCCGCATGTAGCATTCACCAAATATATATATACATATATATATATATATATATATATATATATATATATATATATATATATATATATATATATATATATACATATATATTATATATATATATATATATATATATATATATATATATATATATATATATATATATATATATATATATATATATATATATATATATATTCACTAAGTGCAACCAGTTCGGAGAAATTACAAAAATGTTTAATAAATATGTACTGCCGGTTTAAATACAATTTTCAAAAATATACTATCTTATGAGTCATACACTAAACATAAGTTTAAAAAAATCTTAAACTACATTTAATGCCATGTATTTAAACCTTGGATTAAATATAAATAGATATAGATAGTGTGTTTTGAAATTTTGACAAACGAGCATATTTTGACGTAAAATGAGCCAAAAAGTACAATGCTTTTTAGTATGTGTGACGATAATCGAAGGGCGGCATTTTGCAATATCGAATATGGATTCAGTGGTCCATATTCGCGTCGGCAATCAAAAGAAAGTAACTGCGTTACACAAAGCGACAGACTGTCCGTATTTCAACGAGGTACAAATGCGGCATCCAAATATATTCCACAATAAAAATTATAATGCAGTATTTCGTTTTTGAGTTTAATAGTACTCTGCAAGAACTACTCGATCAACAATTTGTCTTAACCGTAAGTTTATTTATTAATATACAATAATTCCCCAATACATAAGAAATTAACTGCAAATACAAATAAAAATCAAAAATAATCGTACTGTATAATAAAAATGTTTTACAATGTATATACGTAAATATATAAAAAATTTTATTTAAGGTAATACAACCCCGTAAAATATGGAGATCTCGAAAGATACTTGGGTATTTTAACTTGGACATAGAAACCATATGGGAAGAACCAAGTAAGTATTATTATACCTGAATTAATATTAAAACAATTAAATGAAAGATCATTTATTTTATCACAAATGGGCTATAATAACTGCGCCCCCAAATGAAAATAGGCCAGGTGCTAATGGGTTTGTTAAGTTAGATATTTGTATCATATCTAAGGGTGGTATTTCGAAGTTTCCTTCAGGTGTAGATGACACAGGAGACGATATAGACAAGTAACAATATATTTATAATCTGTTTTACACAATTAGTAATACTAGTTATGGCTCAGAAATTTATTAGTACCTCTACATACTTCATACGACCGTTCACGTGCCAATTTCATCATTAATATATTCCGAGCGGAAGATATACCAAAATATAAGTGTAATATTGGAAAAAGAGCGCTTTTATTGGATACACAATATCAGCCATCTACATATGTGCAAGTTACCTTTGCAGGGCATGTGGTAATATTTTAAATTTTGTTTGTCAGGGGAAAATATATTTTAAACATATTTCGAATGATTTGTTTACTCAGTCTGTTTGTTCGTTATTATTTGGTAAAATTCACTTTTGAGCTCTAAAGTGTCTATATTGCTTTAGATTGATATATTTTATTTTAATAAAAATATAGGCAAAAACAAGTATACGAAAACATAATTCAAATCCCGTGTGGAATGAAAGAATAATAGTTACCGAGTTATTTCCTACATTGTGCCCAAGAATCACGTTTGAATTGAAATATTCGAATAATAATATGAGTTTTAAAAAGAGTATTTATTTGAAAACCATTGCCAATGACGGTGTTGACGGTATATCTATAAATTACCAATATTTATGGCTTTAAAGCTTTTTGAAATAGTATGACAATTTTTGCCATTCAACTCTATTAAAATAAACTATTTTTGCTTAATAGGAATTCATCAAATTCTTAATATATGCTGTTTTTTTTTTTAATAAAATAACGCTCTTACACATTACGTATTCTGCTTCCTGTCTTTCCTGGACGCACCACAAATACCGCTAAAATTTTTATTTTCTACAGCGTCACACTTTTCGCTTGATTTGCCAATGTCAACATTCACTCTTATACATCAAGGATGCCTCGTTAGAAATGTTAAAATGTCTCGCAAATATGTTGAATATCAAATTCGTTTCCCCTCAATCCATTGATATTGAACATATTGGCGCTTGACTGATAATGACGACATTAGCCTGCGCTATTAATCATTATTAAATGTACGTCGTTGACCGTAACATAGAAACTATCTTACCCTAGTATTGTCTAAAATTAAAATTGTTATTTCAACTGGCAGGATATCTACCAACATTTGGTCCTGCATACATTTATCTGTACAGTTATGGTAACGTAGATGAAGATTATTGTGGTAGATTGCTAATATCTATTAGCGTGGATATACTGGATGATCTAATTTGGTCTTCGTCTTGTGTTGAAATTAAACCAATTGCAGTAGTACCAAAGGTAATATATAGACTGCTTGGAAAAACTTAACGTGCGCAGAAAATTTTTGCAACTGTTTTAATTATTGCCTTTTTATATCACCTGTACTAAATGTTTCCTCTATTTGTAAATACATATTAGGGTAGGTTTTTGAGACAATAATGAGTTTAATATATTTCTCTCTTATATAAGACGACATCGCTGCATTAAATAACATTAAATTGTTAATCTTCAAACAACTATTATTGTTATCATAAACAATTATTACAGTTAGATTTGTGGATGACAGAATCCGTATTCTTATTTGCTGGCATCTATTCAGCAACCATGATCAACAGAAAGTACACAGATAAACTAATATCTTTCGAATTGACCATGGGCCACCAAACAGAGACTCATAAAGAAAGCGTTACATTTGGAATGAAACCATTCAGCGACTCTGCTAAGCAATATGCGCATCTATTACTAAATGGGCAAATACCTGTCATGAATTTGACCGCAGATTTTCCAGACACAAGACAACGAATGTATAATGTAAATATGATACATGGAATTTATAATGCACTTGAAAATAATTTGGATGCAATTGAAAAACTATTCTATGTGGATAACTACAAAACATATAAAGATCAAATTGATGATTTATTTTCGAACACTTTCCGCGCTTTAACATTAAGTTGTAGCAACTATTTACATTACTCGAAATCTAAAAAAGAATTTAAAACAAAACTAGATCAGGAGAAAGCGAAATGTTGCACTCAAGAAATCGAAGATATTATCCAAACAATTACAAGGATACAAAGCTTGAAAGGTAGAAAGAGAATGTTTCGGAAATTGAAAGTAGTCTCACTGAAACTGAAAGATTTGGATATATTTGCGGTAGACTGTTGGCCTGATGTATTTTTATGGATGACCTATGGAAATAAACGGGTTGCTTATTGTAGAGTGCCCGCAAGTCAGATTTTATATTCCAATGACGTGAAAGAAAGAGGATCGCTTTGTGGTGTTATAAATAATATCTATTTGAAACCAACAAATTCGTTGAAAACTAAATGGAAAACGCATGATTCTGTTGAGATCGTTTGTAAATTAGTTATACAAATGTGGATTGGGTTGAGTAGCAACAAACAGGAATGCCAGAGAATGCTTCCGTCATGTTTGGAACCATTTGAGAGTTTTACTAGTGAGTCTATCCCAAGAAAACTCAATTTCACAGATAGTTATGTGCGTTACTTATATTTTTTATTCATAATTTATGTTAATATCACAGTTAAATGTTACTAATTATTAACTATTAATTTAATAAATATTTGTTTTTGTATGTAGAATTTTTTATGCAATGTATACATATATCAAGGTAAATTTTCACCTGGATCCGATGAATCAGGATTGTCAGATCCATTTGTTAAAGTAATCGTCCATGATCAAGTGAAGCTTACGCGGGTAAACGATTTAAATGAAAATTAAAAATTATATTAAATAACACAATTTAATTTAGACAATTCAAAAAACAATCCTTCCACTTTGGGACCAAATGCTAATATTCTACGATTTAATTTTGTATGGATCTCTTGAGTTTATTGAAAACAATCCACCATTAATTATATTAGAAGCCATAGATCAAGATCTATACATGGCTGTAAATTGCTTTACTTTACATATCACTGTTGTGCTCTAATAGATTGTTTAAACATTTTAATAATGTAAATTATTAAATTTTATAGATGATACATGAGTTTTTGGGGCGGTGTTCATTTAAACCAGATATTCAACTTACACCAAATTTCGAAACGACTCCAAAACTTCATTGGCAGAAGGTGCACACTGAAAGTGGTAAAAAAATAGGAGAAATATTGGTGGCAGCAGAATTGCAGTTAGTTTCTGAAGAAAGTACAACATATTTGGATGGATATATTCAGGTGCCTGAAACAATAAAACCAAGAGTTGATACTTACCGCTTTGACATATATTTTTGGGGTATACGTGATTTGAAACAATTTGGGCTTATGTCAATAAAAAGGCCTAAAGTAACGGTGGAATGTTGCGGTCGGTCTGTGCGGTCAACAACGATACCAAATATTCAGAAAAGAATGAATTTCGACCAGCCATACCAATATGCTGATATTTTAATATCAGATGAACCTGAATACTATCCAGCGATTAGTATTAAATTATATGACAGTCGAGGGTTTGGGTACTATAGCTTTGCTGGTGTTTATTTAGCAAATGTTAAAGATTATATTTATACTCCTTTGACGATTGAGGACAGAAATAATTTGCTTGCAAAACCTAAAGAAAACCTATCACAAAAATCGGAGACTACTGGTATTTATTTACATCTAATAAAAAGATGACATCTTTGTTCTACAATAAACTATTTGTTAATTATTAGATTAAAGAAAAGTGTGCTTTTTTATTATTTTTTATTATTATAAATCATCTTTAAACATGTTTGGTACACATATAAGAATGTCATCTTTGTACTATATTGGTATTTATATATTAATAAAACCTACAGTATGTAAATGCTTCTTTAGAATTTACTGAAAAACATAAAGAAGCAAAGAAGACAAAATCTAAACACAAAGATAAAGAGAAAGATAAAGAGAAAGAGAAAGAAAAAGAGAAAGAAAAAGATGCTGGATATGAACAATCAAATTGGCGTTCCAAGGTATCATTTGCCGTCTAATGAACCACCATTCCACTAAAATGAATGATTTTTGGCGAATGAAATAATTTTTATTTATTTTCGAATATATTTTTAGATGCAAATGCTATTATATGTGACGGAAAAATCAAAAGAAAAGGCAACAAAAGAAAAAGCAAAACCAAATCCAAAACCTAAGCCAGTGACTAAAAAAGAAAAGCGTATAGCATCCGATTTTGAACTACTTGATTGGTGGTCAAAATTTTATGTTTCTTTACAAGTAAATATAATTATATAACATTCAAAATAAGAGGTTTTCATAATTTTATATTCTACCGTTTACCCTGTGGAACGCTTTCTTTCTCTCTCTCTCTCTCTCTCTCTCACACACACACACATATACACACACTCAGGCACAGACGTCGTTCCAAAAATTCAGGGAAGTTTAAAAGATATATTCCTGCTAAAATCGTTTACACATAAAAAATGTTTACACTTAAAAAATAAAATAAACAATTACATACAGCTGCATATTATTGATATTTAATTTGTTTGATTTCGAAAATGGCTTTCTGTGTTCGAAGTCCTAATTTAAACTATTAGTATATAGATTGTGATGATAAAGATACACCAGGAATCTATGATGAATTTAAAATAAAAATCTATCTGAGTGAACTTGAACACCAAAGTGAGTTTAATAAATTTGAAGATATGCTAAAAGTATTTAAAATTTACCACGGTAAGCGCATTGACGACGAAATAATAGATGCAGAACATGTAGTCGCGAAATTTAGAGGAGCCCTGAGAATTTACAAATGGCCGGATTTGAACGAAGATACTTATGTTACTGAAACTGGTCACCCACTAAAAGATGGCTCATTTCAGCACTACCCATTGAATGAGCCGATAAGCTTTATATTACGTGTGTACGTGATTCGGGCCATAAATTTACGACCCAAAGATTTTAGTGGAAAATCTGATCCGTATGTTCATATTGTTATGGGTGATAATGTAATTTCCGATATGGAGAATTATGTTGCGAATTCTATCAATCCAGTATTTGGAAGGTATTTATTTATTTCGTTCGTTCATATGTGGGTTAAAAATATTCACATATTTTGACATAAAATAATGTAAAGTCCCTATTAATACACTTATGGTTGAATTGGTAAAGTGTGATATATTTATTAATGAATGGAAAATTAAATATATTATAGATGCTATCAGTTAAAAGGCAGATTCCCATTTCAAAACCAAATTACTATAGCAATATGGGATTGGGATTTATCAACAAGAGATGATTTGATTGGAGAAACAATCGTCGATTTAGAAAAACGAATGTATACCAATCATCGAGCGAATTGCGGATTAGCGAAAAAATATTACGAGTATATTTATAGTTTTTTCAACATATTTTTAAAATTTTAACGAATTTATTTATTATATTGGTTTTTTTTAACAAAAAATATATGACAATTAAAACAATATTTTTATTAATTTAGACGAGGCCCATGTGGCTGGAGAGATCAGCATTTACCATCCCAAATTTTGGAAATGTTATGTAAACGTTATCAGTTAGGACCTCCAGCTTATACAAGTAATTCTGTTAAAGTAGGACCATGCGTCTTTAATTCTGGTAAGTCACAAAATAAAAAACTGTTGCAAGAGAGTGAATTAATAATTTATAGAGCATCAAGAAGATGTAAGCCAACAAAAGGAAGTATGTAGTTTAATAGCACTAAATCGTTGGGCAGAAATTCCTATAGTTGGATGTTCTTTAGTGCCAGAACATGTAGAAACTCGATCACTTTATCATCCCTTTAAACCAGGTTTAGAACAAGTAGGCTATTATTTAAACTCACTGGTTAATAAGTTTGAAGAATTTTGTAATAATTTTAAGGGTAAATTACAACTATGGCTAGACATTTTCCCTTGCGGTGAACTACCAATTCCTAACCCTGTCGATATAGCCCCACGCAAACCCGAACCCTTTGAGTTACGAGTAACAATTTGGAATACCGACAATGTCCTTTTAGATGAAGATGATTTTTTTCTTGGAGAAAGAAAATCTGATATTTACGTTAAAGGGTATTAATTAAAATCAATTTCAAAGAATATAATTGTATTTTATTATGAATATAAATCAATTTAAAGTCATTTTAAATACTAAAGAGAGTCAACATTTTGACTTATATCGCCGCTTAATATAAAATAAAAATTACATTTACAATAAATGTAATTTAATTTGGGTAAAATAATAAAATATTCATTGTATTCCAAGTTATAAAAATGTGTATAGAAACATTAAATATAATCAAAATATTCCGCAGTTGGTTAGTATCTCCTGAACAATCCCAACGCACGGACGTCCACTATAATTCCATAAGCGGTGAAGGTAACTTTAACTGGAGATTTATTTTCACCTTTTTATACTCAGCTACCGAGAATAAAATATTGGCGTACAAGAAACAGTCGGTTTTTAGCGTTGATGCCACGCAACATAAATTGCCGTGTCAATTAACGTTACAAGTTTGGGATAATGATATTTTTAATCCAGATGATTTTATTGGTACAAATTTAGCCACACACATTACGAATTATAATTCTAATTTATATCTTAGGCTCCTTAACTTTAGATATTTCTAAACTACCTAGAGGCGCAAAAAACTCGAAAAGATGCAAATTAAAAATTTTAGAAGCTTCAGCAGCGACTGTTAATCTGTTTAAGACCAAACGGCATCGAGGATGGTGGCCATTTCGGGGTAGAACGGACGTTACCAACAAAATTATTCTATCTGTAAGTTGGAAAATATACACCCTACTAGATTCTATTTATCATTATTTTTATGAAAATTTAAAAATAAAATAGGGTAAAGTAGAGGCAGAACTAGAAATATTAACTGAAGAAGAGTCATTAGCTTCTCCAGCAGGCTTAGGAAGATCTGAGCCTCAGAAATTACCGGAACCAAAGTAAGTTATAAACATGTTGATTTTTAATTTAAAAAAATATTATTTATTATAGAAATAACTAATTCATATTATTACTGTAGTTAATAATAGATTTATCTTTATTTAGCGAGATATACTTGTTCAAATCTTGAACAAGGGTTCTTTCATCAATTTTCGTAAATCAATCATAATTAATATTTCCAGAAAAATGTCAATCAAAAGGGTGTAAATAGTTTCTCTATTAAGATCGATTGCTTTTATTTTAATACATTTAATTAAGTCTGATATACCGTAAATTATATTGAACAAAAAAAAAAAGCAAACTTGTATGATTATTGCCTTTTGCGCTTATATGATGAAAATGTAAATTATGTTTTTATAACGTATGGGTGCATGCCCCCTTTGCAGTCAAAAGGAGGTAATGCATTAATTAAAACATGGTGTGTTTTAGCAATAAATTTATGTGGATGTGTAAAAGTCAAAATGTACCTTTAATATATCACTTAGTTTAATGAAAACAAATATCAAATTCAATTATCAAACACACGCTTCAGTCTATTTTTACAATATCTCCGTGTGGCTTATTTCATTTCAAACGTTTGTTTGAATTAAATTAAGTCACTTTTGTGAAGAATATAAAAATTATTCGAAACCAAATGTTGCTTAAATAACTCATTTAAATTATCTCAAATCAATAATCAGATATCAATTTCATATTATGAATTTAGTGGTTTGTACACATTATATAAAAGCGCAATTTAATACATGTTTAAATACGACTAATGGGAGGAATATTTGCGACGTACGTAGTATATGACACATACAAAATACATACATACAAATACACACCCAATACGCAAACACACATAGCCATACGTGCAGATCGTATAAAAATCGCCAGGCTCGTCTTCTCGGGCAAACATAATAAACTTTTACCGCTCAATTTACTGAAGCCTATTCCACGAAACCATACAAGCGTAAAGTAAGCAGGGTTGCATTTAATAAGCAATATTAGCTACCCAAAATGGGCCTGATTCTTTCACCCAAACAAAATTAATTTTGTTATTTTCAAAATGTCATTTTGTAAAACTCTTCCCCATACAAAAGATGTGGTTTAGCACAAAAATGTACTTTGTAAAGAATTACGCTTCTTTTGCCATATCGTTTTCTAAATATGTGTGTATGTCGGTCACTAACGCTTGAACTTGGTTTTTATTCTATCGTAGATATGCACTAGAATTGATAATATAATCGTAACATATAATATTTATTCTTTGACTTACAAATATACATTTAAATAACTTCAAAATAATTAATTAGTATAAAATTTGATTTGTTGAAAATATTGCACTGCTAAATAGCATCAATGCGCTTCAATAAATATACATGTGAATTTTGATACAAAAGAAATTAGGCCGGTTATTTTTAGATGCAAAATAGCGCAAATATGCATAAATCTAAATATTAAAAGCATTTTAAAATTTCCCATCTGCGAATTTAGTTTATATATCTATTATAATATGTGAAGTTCTCCTCAAACCAACTCTGTTTTTACCACAAGCATTAAAATGTCACATGATTGATTTGACCACCTCTCTTAATGAAAAAGTGCTTTATATGATGAATTTTTAACATTTCTTTATATGTTGTTGATCACGTGATAACGCATCTTATACTATACATAATAAAGCGATTCTAAGTAGTAATAAATTACGTTCAATTTAAAATAAGTCACTGATTAATTTGCAAATAAATTGTTCTTTATATAATTACAAACAATACAATAAAGAACCTTGTAACATAAAATTTACAGAGAATAATAACAAGAGTATAATGTTACCGATATTATATTAATAGATTAAAAGATCTCGTAGCTATTTTCTTTTCATATTATATAAAAATGATACTTCTTCGTAGCAAGGTTTTTTACTTTCAGTGTTGCTATGGAAAAATATAAATTTTTATTGCAATATAGGACAAAAGTGCGCATTTAGAATTATCTTATATAGAATACATTTCTTTCAAATATCCCAAGTATGCATATCTAAAGTATTAAATTACAGGCTCGCAAACAGAAACAAACCGACTATAACATTAGATACATTTTTTATATTACCAGTCATTTATTATTGTGAATAACGATTTATTATTTCATTTTCAGACGTCCTGATATTTCATTCGCCTGGTTTCGCCACCCTTTGAAAGCATTGAAATATTTTATATGCAAAAGAATGGGTGGAAAAATTCTCTGTTTCCTTTTGATAGCTGTATTTGTGATCATGCTATTAATAGCCTTATATGCTTTTCCAAACTACTTGGTTAAGAGGATCCTTGGGGCTTGAATTTATTTGTAATTGTTATTCGAGAATAAAAAAAATGTTAAATCACATTTTTGCATACGTTTTTTATTAAATAAAAGGGTAAATAGATTTTCTAGAAAATCTAAATGTAACAGTACAAATCTACGGACAATGTACATTGAAAAACAAATAAATACATATGTAGTGATGATTCAAATATATTTTATGTTTGTGTTTATGTAATCAGTATTTCACAGTATGGGAAAGGGCACCGTGACGCTTGGCGTCTCGATGTCAGTTAGTGAACATCGTTACAACGTCGTGGTACATTCATTAACGAGTCATCTGGTGGCGAACTTCAGCGATATTACAACTGTGTTAAACTGTGTGCGGCGTATTTTATTTAGTGGATTTTCTATTGAGGTATAATTTACAATATTCTATTTATGCTACATTTAACACTATTAATCATTATGAAAGTCTAAATATCAACATTTAAATCAAATTAGAGAAAATGATGAAATGGATACCTCCATTTTGTTATTCTTTAGATTAAAAAAAAACTGTAATTCAAAAATTGGAACAAAATATAATTTCGTATTCGTTTACTTTTCTTAAGATCTATTTTGGATATTTATATCTAAGAGCTTTTATTGAATATGGGACTTTTATTTATTTTCTATATTATTTGATTGTTAGCGTATGTTCTTGTTTCTTATTTTTTAATGTATTTGATTGTACAATAAACAAATTATGAATTTTACTATTATTTTTGCTCAAGTAGCACCACCGCACGTTAAAATTAATATTTGAATATAACTATGTTGCGCCTTATAGACGTTTAGTATTGTAGTTATATAAAATTGCTAATAATTATACGAAGTTTAATTTAAACAATGGTGTAAATGAACATTTTTCATTATGACAAAGAGTTCAAAAATAAAATTAATGTAATTATTCACAGTTATTTTATTGACTGTTTGATGATCAATAAAGATCGAAATTTCAAGGAATTAAACTATTTTTAAGTCGACTATTGGCGTTTTAACTAATTATAAGAATTTAGGAAACATTTATAATTGTAGCTAATCATATAATGAGTATACATATTTCTGATAAACATCCATTTTTATATAGTAGTGTTCTTTTTAATTCTCGTGTATGAAGGTATTAAGATAATTAATTTAAATTGATTAAATTCTATGAAGCTACTTGCATGTAAAATATAAAGTATATATTTCCGCGTATGTGAATATAATTATATAAATTTAGTAATAAGTTGAATGACCTTACAAAAAATTAAATATTAATCAATATTTAAAACTTTTGATGATAGTCGAAAAAAAACATTTCAAAATGTGACATTCGTTCCAGAGGAAGGTCAAAAAGTGTATTTTCATTAAAACCTCAAGATCACTTTTCATGATTCCAAAACTTCGTATCAGAAAGTAAAAAAGAATTTACTTATTAAAGTTACTCCACCAAAAAATACGAATACAAATACGAGTCATCTTTTATCGAAGAAAGTTTATAGTGGCGAAGCAAAAAAATAATAATGTCGTGTGCATTCAACAAATTGTGAAATTGTTTTACAAATATATATTACTTTGAAAAAATTACTTTTATGTATACTAGTATTTTATTTATACTGATGGAAAATTTTTCAATTGCGCACACTTGAAAATGTCACCTTCCGCTTCAAGGAGTCACTCATATTGTATGTTACGTACATATCTCTTTGATATTTCTGTAATATTTTATGTGTGTTTTCTTAACGGAAGAAATACCGTTTGATGTGACATCGATTATTAATCAAATCAAACGTCATCGAAATTATAATATTTATCTTATCAGAAATAGAATTCTATATTTTTGAATAAATATTATAAATTCTCAAATTTATTCTCACAATTCGAAATTGTTTGACCAAGAACCATTTTATACACTGTAAAAAATAAATATAACTTTACGTGACTTTAATATATAATTATATTTAACAATTAAAATCATTTTTTTTGAATCTTGAATAAAATGCAGTTTTAAAAAAAGTCCTTTTACCAATTATGTAAAAAATAAAACATACAACAAAACTATGCTGCTACAATGTTGAAATTGGATTCCGCATTAGATATTTGATAAAATAATCAAATGCGATCAAATTTATGAATAAAAAAAACATCAAGGCTAAAGCTAAGGTTATCGTAAAATCATATGCCTGCCATGCAAAATATTTTTTGGAGTCCTATAGTGCGTAAAAGGGAAGAGTCGACTTTTGTTTCAGCTTCTTTGCATTTTGACACCATAAGTAAATATCTTCCCTATCTATGTGTGTTTATTTGTTATATAGGTGAGCCCTGAGGGGCAACAATTATGCCAAATCTTACATATCTGGCTAGGGCCGTACGTGCAGTTAGAACGACGCAGGAAGGGCCTGAAATAAATTTACCAGCCATTGAAGAACCGCACTCTACTTTACAGGTAAAATCCTAGAATTTACCTATCTTTATAAAAAATGGTTTTTTTTACATTTTATTCTGTAATCATTCATTAACATTTGTACAAATAATTTCATGTAAAATTACAACACATTAATTTATAGAAAGTGTTTTGGTAGAATTTTGTGGTCGGAATGAAATATATTTTAGTAAATAAAATAAAAAGATTTTTTTTTATTGAATCTGTTGCGCTAGACAAATGTAGAGAATATATGATTATAATCTATGTTATCAATAGTGGTGATATTTACCTAATTGTTCCGTTATCGTTATTCATTATCAAAATTAATACGCAAACACAAAACTGTCATTATTGACAGCTGAAGCAGAACCGTTTGTTTAAACATGCCATCTAATGAAAATGTTAGAAAAGTAGATTTAATAAAATTTATTACTTAGGAAATTAATTTACCCAAAGTACGACCGCTTGGAGAGCATCACTCACATATTTACACCTAGGGTAGAGTTTTCTTTAGGATTCAATTATCCAGCCCTATGTAACAATTTTGTCAGACTCACTAATTGGATATAAGTTATAGCACTGGGTAGTAGTTATACATTTTTCATTTATCTACACTTATTTCTGCATATAACATAAGCTTCAAATTGGTAGAAACACGATGAAAATATATCAAAATTTTTAAATAGTATATTTTCTTTTTAGAGCTGGCTAACAAGCTTAAGGCTTCGCCGACGGCCACAGCATTCCTCTCTATCCCAAAACGAGAAGTCCCCGGAAATGCAAACAATGTTACCACCTGTAATCACTGTCCATCGCTTATCTTTAACGAAAATGGTTGCAGATAAAGCGGGCGAAGTATGCTTACTTACAGAAAGTCCATATCGAATATTACGTGTAAGTATTATAATTTTTTTTTAATTTATAACTTTAAGCATGTAATTGGATTTTTTCCAAAATTTATACCAATTTACTCAAATTGATCAGTTTAATGAGCAATCCCTGAATAGTCGCGGCACATATTTGGCTGCGTGATCAGAAATTCATTACATTAATCTTGCATTAATATTAATTAATTAAAAACGAAAATATAGTAATTTCGTGGCAAAAAATATATATTGGCTGTATTTTATTGTAAGTTCTAATATATAGTAAATAATTTAGAGTAATCTTCAAAAAGAAAATATTATTTTGCTGAATGTGAATTATGCACTTTTAATATGAATTTAAATTTAACCAAAATAATTGAAATTGATTTCATTTATTTCATATATTATTGAGAATTGTACCACGTCAATGTAACTTATCCCAAGGGGTCGCTTAAGTTTTCCATCTAGAGAAGGATTCTACCTATCAATAGTTTCCAGTTAATGCAGAGAAATGCGACCATGCATAACTTCTGATCCTTACCTAAAACTAATTGTACCATATATTCTTCTTAGTGTATTTTTCCTCTTAAAGAGAAAAAGAGGATTCAAGTGGACGAAAGAGTACTTAAGTGTGAAAGTAGTCATTAAATGTCACCATCTTACCTTTTTTGACATTACGAGCTTCTACAACAATCAATTTTAGAAACAAGAGCACAGTCTAACAATTATGAGTGTGTAACCTGGTCCCCCATATCCAAGCAGCGAACAGTGACGGAGTATTACTGCATAAATTGTTCCAGGCGGACAAATTTTCGTACCGTATTAGAGAAGCAAACAAATCATTATCCTTCTTGAGAGCCACCTGATGAATATCCTACCGTTCAAACACTAAGCCTATCGTAGAGACAAGATTCAGTCAATTGTTTGTTTTCCGCTCTAACTTTAAAACAAGTTTAGTTTTTTTAGCAAAAGAATCTTCGCTGATTTAAATCTCGCTTCCATACACCCGAACTAATCCCATCGCTAAACGAAATTGAATATCTGAACTAGATTCCAGATGCTTTAATTTGAATTTTAACAAGACCTGCATCTTGATTTAACCATTCTAATTATTAATTTAATGTAAGATCCTAGCAGTCGTTTCACTAAAATCCATGTTTGTGTAATTCTCAAAATGACTTCTGCATCAAGGCGCTTTTGCAAGTTAATACAAACATGACCTCGCATTTCCAACGATAGTAGATTCACAGTACATTATTGATGTCTAATTAGATTTATGACGCATGGATCTATGTTGTGTGCATCTATGATGCGAGAATTTATAATTGACCAATCTTTGCTCTTATCAATCGTTTCGAAGATGGACAAAATTGAAATAATTACTTCAAATTAATAAAAATAAAATAATATATTTGTAAGATTTAAACAGTTACTGAATTTAAACGAATAAAAAATCACAACTTAAATAGGATGGTATATTACAAGTAAAATAGTTGTCAGAAAAATGTGTTCGTGTTCCTTGTTCTCTAAAGAAAAATGTACTTTTTATTATTATTAGTTACACATGAAAATATAGCTGTAGTTACCGAAAAGCGGCATAACTGCTCATGCGTAACACATAGAGCTTTCAGATCACGTCAAAAGCTCGCATAGTTATCAGTCGTGCACACGGTCGTGAAAGCACAGAAGCCTGTATCCATATATAAATATTTTGACTAGAGATTCACAAACGCTCAGACAAACAAATAAAAGTTGTACTACATATATAAAAAATAGAAAGCTTAACAATAAATCAGTATTTGCTGTGTTATATTTTAAAAGTGGTGTACGCTTTTTTTCGTTTTATATTAGTGATTGTTATATTCATAAAGTTTAACAATTTGATATTTTTGTCGGGCAAGATATTTAATTTTGTGAGTTTTCAAAAGGGTATAAAGCAAAAAATATATATTTGCGAGTGTTTATTAAAATTAGCAAGCTGGGTTATTCGACGAGAAAATCAGTTACCATGAGTGGTTCAATTCGTATAGCGAAACAGTGGACGAAAGTCTTGGGCTTTCATAGTTTCAAGAAAGTAACTGCAGAAGAACTTATTCAGGTAGCTAATCCAAGTAATTTAATTATCACGCAGTGAAAATAAATTCAATCAGTATTCAAATCTCTAAACAATGGTGAAAGCATAATATAATGCAATTCGTCTAGATAAATGTTGAAATGTAAAGGCGACGCAAATTTACTTAAATAGCTACATTTCTTACTATGCTCGTCTTATAGATAATTATACAAAATTGCATTATTTATAAATGTATGAGTTAGATTTTTAATTGTATTATTATTTATAAATCCGCGCAGAGATTATCGATTTTATAATTATGTAAGCGATAGTACATTTTTTAATGATCATTAAAATATACCTTAAATCACATATCATAGTTGCGACACATGCGCGA
Source organism: Nebria brevicollis (assembly GCA_944738965.1). NCBI lineage: Eukaryota > Metazoa > Arthropoda > Insecta > Coleoptera > Carabidae > Nebria > Nebria brevicollis. The sequence continues at coordinate 1,828,694 of OX122906.1, forward strand.
ATAATCTTTTAATTATAATATAGTAGTAACGCATCAGTGAAATACAATGCAGGTATAACTGTATATTTAGTATGATACGGATCTTGGAATAGCGCCAAATATCCATTGAAAGCACAGTGGCTCCTCTGGCTAACAAATAGTACATTGGACAGTGGCCAGAACGTAATCTTCAAAAATTCTAATAAATTATCAGTTCTTATGCAAAATTCAGAAAATTCGTACAAAAATTTATGGAATTTGCGAAAATATTCCCATTCATTACTTGATAACAGCATGTAAAATATAATACAATAACTCTCTCTCTCTCTATTATGAAATGCCGTTTTAATTTTTATTAAATATCTACATTAGAATTTTTTTTTAGTTTACAAATATTAATAATAGAAATACTTAAAATTTCTATAGACTGATCTTCGCTGCGATTCTGAGCAAATTTATAAATTTATACATTTTCGAAAGTTCAGGATTTCCTTTTTAGGATATTTACATTTTTAAAAAAATATTTTTTATATAATAGAATGAATATGTTTGATATGTGTGATTGACCAATTTTTGATTTGAAGGATTTAAAACAATTGAAAATTGTAAAGATGTGCCACCCCATTGTGGGATTAGGTGTGATGTTATGTATTAAAAATTATTGCAAATTAACAGACTTGTCAGACTGTCTCAGAATCGCATCAATAGGTCTTAACTATCTATAGGTATAAAGACATTCAATTTCAAGATTTCAACTAAAACTTTAATTACGGGATTTTTAGAAAAGTATTTATTGGAAAAAAATGATTAGCACTGCTATGGGTTATCAAGACGTCTTTCATCCACCACAAAATATATATTATTAAAAATTTATTTCGCAGTTAACAAATGTGTGTCGTAAATAATTAAACATAATTACGTTATCTTCCTATCTTACCTAGCATCTATATTAAGGATGTGAGGAAAATATATAAACAAAACATCATTATAGATGCAATAATAATAATTTTTGATGTGTAACACATTCATATTCATATGATTTTTATAAGTTTCCAGATTCTACGTGCATATATTGATCGACAAATAACACACATGAATAAGTATAATATTTCTATGAAAACATCAAAAGTAACATATATGCTTGTCAACGTTTTATTTATTGCATATAAATTGGTTATTATATTTAAAAATATGTTAAGTTATGTTTACGTTAATTTTTGGTATGCGATAAAAATTATATATACCCATTGGGAACTATCATCTTCTTGTAACCCATTGTCCAGAAGTTGATATTAAATTCCTATTATACTCCAGTGCAAGGATGAAATTCTGTATGTACACACATTATTACAGTACTTACTATAGATGACTATTTTTCCGCTTTATGAAAAATTACTTTTTCCAAAATAATTCTACAAAGTAATATTAATTACTCATATTATTGATATAAAATCTGATCTACATTAAAATTATTAAAAGCAGTTTGGTATGACACGTGGTCCACGCTGCATTAACGAAATTGTAAATTAATTAGAATATCATTTTCTAAAATATCAAATTTAGTTTTGATATTAGCTCGCATGTTCGTGATCTTGGTAAATATATTAAATTGTCAGAAAATTACGCCGAAAGTTTTTAGTACACCTAATCCAGCTTCTACAGCCGAATGACACGTATTTAAAACGTGCTGAAACTATATATCCGACGTTCGCCAATTTGTCAAAAACCAACAGAACTAGGTTTCTGACTATCCTATAGAATACTAATAAATTTCTATTGGTTATAGACATATATTAGTGCTATTTTTCAATGTTTTCTTACTAAGCAAATTTACTATAAAGTAGTCTAATATCTGAAATAATTTTTAATTAGTTTCTCCTATTATAATTTCGACATTTTTATTTTGATATGAACTCAAATAACGCACATAAAATATTATAGTACAACTTGTTATAATTTTATAAATTGACGATATAAAAAAGACAAGTATATCTAGATAGCTAATAAAATTTATGACTTATTGTTTCATTTTATGACGAATATACACCTCCAATTATAACCAAATATAAATAATTAGGTAATACATATTCTTATACATGAGAATAAATTGTGTTTTGCTACATACTTTGCAAAATAAATATAGTGTTACATACTGCAAAAAATAAATGTAATATTTTATCGTTTAATATAAATTTTAAAAGTAGTGTAATTTTTCTGAATATAATATGTACTGCTTGATTTTTATTTTTATATCATGATTCAAATTCTTAACCATATAAAAAATCACCAATTTTATTATAATATTAAGTATTAAAAATATAAAATTACATATATTAAATGTCCTTTGTCCTCGATGGTATTGAACAAGGAAGTAATCTAATATCGAATCGCGACATATCCTCTTTGAGCTTGAGTGTGCTTCAATTGAGACGACTTTGATTCAACTTCTTGTTATCGATATTGAGTGATAAAAGTTAAGATTTTAATTTAGATAAATTAACTTAGTAAAATGCCATCATAAATATAAAACATTTTATTATGAATATCACTTTTTATATCCTTACAAACACGCAAATACTATAAAACGACTACAATAATAGAAAAAAACATAATTTTTATGCAAATATTTTTCAATTTTTTTACAATATAAAAAAGATATTTTCGATTAATTTTCTATCATCGTTTAGAATTTGAATTTCGTACAAACAGCTAAACGCATCTAGACGCCATTGCATTAATGTGTACTCTACAAATTTAAATTTTTACGTAATTTTTCTTTCGTTTACAGGCGGCAGAAAGCGGCAACATAAATGACTTTTCTCGGCTTTTCCTGGACGAACCAACGCGGCTCGGTGTCAGAGACGCCCGGGGTCGTACCGCGGCACATCAAGCCGCCGCCAAGAACAAAGTGGAGATTCTCGATTTTATTGCTACACACGGAGGAGGTATTAAATTGCATATCGCACTGTTAATAAAATAATAAATCGTAACCAATGAAACTTGTTTAATTTTAATTGAATGTCGTTGTCAATTTTCAATTGAGTTTATATCGAAATTCAATTATTTGCAACATGAGTTATTTATTGCTGGATATTAACTCTTATTCAATAATTACGTATAATTTTCAGATTTCTGTAGCTTTTCATTTATTTAGCTTTTGAAATTTAGATATAATTAAAACTAAAGCATATATGACTTATACATTGACTAAGTACTTTAATTTATATTATTTTTAATTCGTATTAGCATATTTTCTCTTTGATTAGCTCTTAATTATTATAAATAAATATATTAAATAAATTCCCTAAAAGGTATTTATTTGATTTCAGACTTAAATATTCAGGACAACGTAGGGAATACGCCACTTCATATAGCTGTTGAAACTGAATCCTTGGACGCAGTAAACTATTTGCTGCAATGGTAAGATTTTTGCATGTTAATTTTTGACGAAAGCTCGAAATTATATGAATTTTCTGGCGTAATTAGATTTTATTTACAATATAAATAAATACAAGCAAGTGGTGAAAATATTGCGTGACATATATTTTGCATGTCAAACCGAAATTAATAAATAAAAGCAACTACTTGAATTCCCTTGACCATAATTAAATGTTTATCTAACTAAAGAATATTGTTTTATTAATTCGAATCGTGTATCTGTCAATCATATAGAAATATATGCATGTTTAATATAATAGAGGATAAATTTTCTACAAAATTAAGCTCTATTTTATGATTTATTGATTAAATTGATGCAGAATAAGCGTACTTGGGAAATTAATATTTATTGATTTTCTAGAAAATTAAATAAGAATAAGTAATTGATGATTAAATTACTTATGAATTATTACATTATATTAATTTTTTTTGGAATCAATATTTACCTAAGATAATTTACTAATTATACTTACAGAAAGTAAGAAAGTTTTGCGTGTAATTGACTTATGCATGCTTCTAATTATTACAAGAAATCCAATCGCTTTTCTTGTAACAATTATTTGGCTTTTAATTAAGTTGAAATTAATTCCCATTGGTTTCATCTTTCATTGAATTAAAAATCGATTTTATGTAAATATAAGAGTTGAAGATGAATACAACAGACATTTTGATGTTAGATCCCAGCAAATACACATGGCATGGGTAACTTATTTGATCATTATATTCATAGAAAAAAAAAACGCGCAAATATGTAAAGTGAATTATAATTAAAATTAGTGCAAGTGATACGATTCAAACTATTTTTTGTAATAACGTAAATATTTTTGTTTTTCTTTCATTATAGTTTCTAGTTATATATTTCAACCAGAATTTGTGCCAATAATTTTTGAATTTGCAATTGATATTCATGTTACTATATATGAATTGTAAATTTGGAATTTATTACTTATATATTATGAGAATTGCAGAATAATACAAATATACATTCACGTTTCCGAGTTACGTGCAAGTTTTGTATATTAACGTGTAAATTAGAATTTAATAATAATTTATTAACGCCACTTGCTTAAGATTTTCTATGTTTTCAATATTTTAATTAAAATTTTCATTATAAAACAAACAACTGATTAAAGTACATGCATTATAATTGCATCTATTAATTACAATTGTTTTTGTTTAAAAGCCTCACACGATTAAACAGAGAATTTGTATAGTGTGGTTTTATCAAATTATGAAATCGATAAATCAGATATTTATCCATTATAATCAAATTTACAATAATTATCAGTACAGATAATCAAAGTACCATAAGGATTATTTACTTTAAAAGTTTAATTATTCTGCTATTACACATTTATTAGTGGTGTCATTTATGATTTAATGTACACTGTTAATACGTTTTTACTCTAAAACATATAGACAATGATTAATGTGGAAACTTTTTCGTAAAGCCGCGTAAATACAAGTATATTAAACGAAAAGAAGCAAGCTCCAATTCACTTGGTGACCGAGCTTAATAAAGTCGCCGTGCTGGAGGTGATGTCCAAACATAAGGGCGCTATCGACATACAACAAGGAGGTGAACACGGTCGAACCGCATTACACCTAGCCGCCATATACGACCACGAAGAGTGTGCAAGAATATTGGTAAGATATCTTCAGGTGATTCAGAAAAACACAATGTTTAAAACCAGTAGGTTAGACAGAGTACCTCATAGAGGATTTAGCGGATATTGTTCCTTAGTTCTAGTTAAGCATAGATTAGTTGTACGCAATATTTAGTAGGATTTAATTTAATAAGAAACTTCATCGTTAGAAAAACATTTCAGTTAGTCCTAAAATACATTTTGAAATTCATATATTTTTAAACGACTCTAGAAAGTTTCTTCTTAAAGTCTTGACAACAATTGAGCATATTTAGGAAAGATGAAAACCCTCTAATAAAAATCTAAACGAATATTGTTTGAATTCCCACTGCAGATTACAGAATTTGGTGCATGTCCACGTAGACCGTGCAATAACGGTTACTACCCTATACACGAGGCTGCAAAGAACGCGTCGTCGAAGACGCTTGAGGTGTTCTTGCAGTGGGGCGAATCACGCGGTTGTACACGAGAAGAAATGATCTCGTTTTATGACTCGGAGGGCAACGTACCTTTGCACTCTGCCGTTCACGGTGGCGACATTAAAGCCGTAGAGCTTTGTCTTAAATCCGGTGCGAAAATTTCAACACAACAAGACGACAGATCTACTCCAGTTCACTTAGCTTGCGCGCAAGGTAAATGGTCGTAAACATTTAAATATGTCTGGGATGTAGGTGAATTTATTACCGTCACTCATATATTTAAAAAAAAAAACATATGGATATCGAGTCAATTTATTGTAACTTTCAAAGTTGGTGACATATCTTTAATTTATTCATATTGAAAGTTTTACCCTATACGTGTGTTAAAAGTGGCACGATTTTAAAATTTATTTTCGTTTTACCGGTGATGACATCTTATTCATAACAAAAATTCACTTACCAACTTATGATGGTGACATTATAGAAGAGTTTTCTACGTGGTATTCTTAGTTATTATGAATTTTGTAATACGGTAAAAAAAGGAAAAAATTGAAATTTCATAGGAGCAACGGATATAATCAAACTAATGTTTGGCATGCAACCGAGTGAGAAATCTCAATGTCTTGCTTCATGCGATGTGCAAAATATGACACCGCTCCATTGCGCTGCAATGTTCGACCACCCCGAGATAGTAGAGTACCTTATCCTCGAAGGGGCCGATATAAACCCCCTCGATAAAGAGAAGAGGTCACCGCTATTGTTAGCAGCTTCAAGAGGGGGATGGAGAACCGTGCATATTCTTATCAGACTTGGAGCTAATATCAACCTCAAAGATGTGAACCATCGAAATGTCTTGCATTTAGTGGTCATGAACGGGGGACGGTTAGAAGAGTTTGCTGATGAAGTCAGCAAGGCAAGAAAACATAAAAATGAAAATTTGTAAAGTTTTCCAATTTGATTTTATTTTATTCAGACCCAATCTAATATGAATCTCTTGCAATTATTAAACGAAAAAGATAACACGGGTTGTTCACCGTTACATTACGCTAGTCGGGAGGGTCATATTCGAAGTCTGGAGAACTTGATACGTCTTGGGGCATGCATAAATCTTAAAAACAACAACAACGAAAGTCCGTTACATTTTGCGGCACGGTAAGCGCGTCGAAAGTAAAATATATTCGCGATGCCATATTTGACAAAATTTCTAGCTATGGTCGATACAACACAGTTCGGCAATTGCTGGATTCTGAAAAGGGAACTTTTATTATTAATGAAAGTGATGGTGAAGGTATGACTCCTTTGCACATTGCCTCGCAGCAAGGACATACGCGAGTCGTACAGCTCCTGCTAAATAGGGGAGCACTTTTACACCGAGATCATAATGGCAGGAATCCTCTGCATTTAGCAGCAATGAGTGGATATACACAAACTATAGAATTATTACATTCTGTTCACTCGCATTTACTTGATCAATTAGACAAAGATGGGGTGAGTTCCATTTGCCTAGTAACATAAAATCATACATATTAGACAACAAAACAAGAATTATTTTTCTATCTCAAATACGAATACAGTTTTTTTTCTAAAGCTATATTTTTAAATAGAACACTGCTCTTCATTTGGCTACAATGGAAAACAAACCGAACTCAATAGGATTACTCCTATCTATGAGCTGCAAGTTACAGTACAATTATATGAAAATGAGCGCCATTGATTATGCTATATATTATAAATTCCCTGAAGCTGCCTTGGCAATGGTTACTCATGAAGGAAGGTAATAAAATAATTTTAACAATAAATATATTTGCGAATTTTACTCCTAACAGAACATTATCAGTATACTCTAAGAATTGCACACATTTCCATAGAACTTTTTTTGTAAATATGAAAATAACTAATTTAACTTTAGGGCGAACGAAATAATGGCCCTAAAATCGAATAAACACCCTTGTGTAGCTTTGGCTTTAATTGCATCTATGCCAAGGGTATTTGAGGCAGTGCAAGATAAGTGTATTACTAAAGCAAATTGTAAGAAAGATTCAAAATCTTTTTATGTAAGTTATTTAGATTTGATGTAAGTTTCAACGATTTTATTTTATAAATTTTATGTTAAGATAAAATACAATTTTGCTTGCTTGCAATGCCCGACAATGTATGCTGATATGGATGGAAGAACTGGAGAAGCAATGAATATTCTGAAACCGATACCACTTCCAGTATTAAATGTAAGAGATATAAAAATTTATTGTATGTTTATATTTGTAAAACAAATATTTTGCGAAATTTTAGGCAATGGTATCTCATGGTAGAGTGGAACTTTTAGCCCATCCACTAAGTCAAAAATATCTTCAAATGAAATGGAACTCATATGGGAAATATTTTCATTTTGCATACCTATTATTCTACAGTATTTTCTTAACATTCGTGACTATTTTTTCGTCACAATTAATGCACAAAGATGAGAAATTTTATTTAAATATTACCAATGAAACTTCATGTCCAGAGGTAAATATTAATTATTTCAGCAACATTTAATTAGTTACGTTTCATTCCTACACGGAATCACCTTGCGATAGTCAACACTGTACAAATTTGTGATTAATAAAAACGATAAATTTTAAATATATGTGATATCTATCCAATAAAATCCGTAATTTTCGCATATTATGGTAAATATAAATTCAGAAATTTGTAAAAAAAATTAACTTACATTTTAGTAGATAGGAACCAAGGCCCTTTTAGTCTTCTTGGACATCAGGAATTACATATATTTATATTCAACTTATACATACACGAAGCATTCACTATGGTAACTGTCTGACGAGTGACTACTGACGCTTGCCTTTCCTTCAAATCATGTTTGATTCCCAGTCTAGTCTTGTTCAATTAACTTTTTAATCCTATATTTGTGTATGTGTGTGTATATAAATTTCGGTGAATTTCCATCACCATATTATTAAATATGTATAAATATATTATTTAAAATATATTTTTTAGCCAATGCATATGGATCGATCACATCTAATAGCCCATACCCCTCTCAAGCTCAGTGCTGTGGTCATCATAGTGTATATTGCTTTGAACACTCTACATGAGCTCCTCCAGGTATACCAGCAACGCTGGCACTACCTCCTGGACCCGATCAACTTAGTATCCTGGTTGTTATACATTTGCGCTAGTATTATGGTCATACCAATCTTTCACGGAAGTGTGAACGAGATACAATATTCTTGTGCTTCGTTAACTGTATTCTTAAGTTGGTTCAATTTACTTTTACTACTACAGAGATTTGATCAAGTTGGGATTTATGTCGTTATGTTTTTGGAAATCTTGCAAACTTTAATTAAAGTATTGCTAGTTTTTTCCATTTTGATTATTGCGTTTGGACTCGCATTTTATATTTTATTATCAGATGTAAGTATCTAGTTTATAAGTTAAATATCAATTTATAAAAGTTTTTTAAATTTATTTGAAATCTATGGGAGCTTATAGTATTATTTTATGTTAACTAATATAAATTAATTAAAAATTCAAAATGATTTTAGGGCCACCATCTTTCATTTAAAACGATCCCAATGTCCTTAATGCGAACATTTGCAATGATGCTTGGAGAAATCGACTTTTTAGGAACATACGTCCAACCATATTATTTAAAATCAGACAAACGATGTTTATCGCTACCATTTCCAATACCGGCATTTTTGATCTTAGGACTGTTTATGGTGTTAATGCCAATTTTATTAATGAATCTCCTCATTGGTTTGGCAGTCGGTGATATTGAATCCGTTAGACGAAATGCCCAACTAAAACGTCTAGCTATGCAGGTAATTTAAATAATATTTTTTGTAATATTAATGATTCAAAAACTAATTATTTAAATAGGTTGTACACCATACAGAGTTAGAACGTAAACTACCGCAGATTTTCATGGAAAAGATCGATAGAAAAGAATTAATGGAATACCCCAATGAGACCAAATGCAAATTAGGTTTCTTGGACTACGTTTTACGAAAATGGTTCTGTAATCCATTCTCAGAAGAAGGTAGTTTTTATAAAATTCGTTATCACATTTACATTTTTGCATGTTTCTTAGAATATGTTAAGCTTATGGTTAGCATGTCTTACATATATATTCATGTATTTATTGATATTGATAGTATTTAAATTGATCTAAATGTTTAATAATACCGCAAAAGCATAATTTGTTTATAGGTAGCACTCACCACAGCACTGGCCCAGACGGGTATCCAAGACAACGTTGTCCCGGTACATATCAATTTTTTTCTATTACTTTTAAGGGATAAACCATGCAAATAAACGCCTTACCTTTTATTGCGATTTACTCTCTTCACATATAACACTTTTTAACCAATATTTACTTACCTATTCTATTAGTAGAATTCACAAATATTTAATGCCCCCAGACACACATTATTACAAATTATATTCATTTAAATAAATAAATAGAAAAAGATGAGTGAATAATCTAATGGTAAGTACTTTGCCTCTTAACCCTAAGCGAATTAATCAGTGCCGTATGGTTTTAATTGAACCATTCATTAAATTTGAATACCTTTTCTTTTCGCATGTTGCTATTGCTTACTTTTTAATCTATATGTCTATTTCCATCGTAATTATTACGTAAATTACGTAAAATAATTTTTACAAACATAAATGACTAATAAAGCAAAACATTATCTCTTTGTAATATTTTTTTAAAACTGGATATTTATCCTATTTTTTTATTAAGTAGGTTTAGAGATGGTACTCGATAATGGTGATGATTACATATCTGCAGAGCTACAAAAGCATAAGCGGCGACTTAAAGAAATAACTATTGCTTTAGATATGCAACATCAACTGTTAAGACTTATTGTGCAGGTAATTCAATTGATAAAAATCGATCTTAATTCTCTTTTGATTTAAATATGTTTTAAAATATTTCGATATTCTTTCATTATTACATGTTATCGATAATAGAAAATGGAAATAAAAACTGAAGCTGATGATGTTGACGAAGGAGTGTCACCTAATGAATTGCAACCCCTGTTGGGTTCTGCTAATAAATGGACATCACCAAGAATACGTAAGAAACTAAGATCTGTTATTAGTTTCAGTAGAGGACATACACGATAGTTGTACTTTTTTAGAAAATAAGAATATATATTTCACTACTGTTTAGAATAATCTATATAATTTTTAAAAAAAATCAATAATTTGCTCGATTTAAAAGATTAATGTGTTTTGTTTGGATAGATAAACTTTGCTCGGTAATAAATATAAATGATTAATCACTTTTAAATTATTCTATTGTGTACGATTAGTAGGTGTAATCATGTCACAGAATTCATTATACTAGTTTGAATTTAAATCAAAGATTCAGAATCAGAATCCTGTACGTGTATTTTTTTACTTTCTTATACGCAGCATAAATCATTTAATTCGTTATAATACTTCTGCAATTTATGCGCAGCTTCAATACAGGGTTAAATTGATAAAACTTCACTCGCAAAATGTGTATAAATGTAAACACTATATCACTAAAATAAATGTGGCGATTGTAACAAAAACTACAAAAAAAAAAATACCTTTCATAGTATTATTGATATGAATTAAATCAACATTTATCCTTAGTACCTTTCACTAAAGATCCACGTATTATGTCGATGGTGTTGTCTACTAGCGTAGTAAATACAATGGAAAACGAATAACACGAAAAATCGAATAATTTAATGTCATAATTTCCAGAAATATTATATGAAAATTACTTACTTTTCTTGCCGAATTCTGTTAACGCGAAAATAATATGAAGTCCCAAATAATATAAATCTACTTTAAATTTCTTCGAATAACACAAAATTAAAATCTTTTTTTAAGAAATACCTAGAAAAATAAATTGTTTGTTTTTTCGTGTTTAACGGTTCCCGCTGCAATTACTTAGAATACATATTTAGGATTGGTAATTTAATATAATCATGTGTATGTAAAATATATGGGACCACTATGTTTGTAAATTGTAACACATAAAAATTGTCGCAAAGGCACTCAATTTGCAAATCAAATTCTTTTTGCAATTAGAAGACTTTGGTATGTATTGCGTATATCTTCTCAAGACGAGTTTGGCCACATTAGCTATTTGTGTTAAACAGAAATAAAATAATTTAAAGAAACTTATATTCTATTTCTTCAAAGTAAAAATGTGCAGTTGATATGAAAGGGACAAACATGTATTTAATTATACCCTTTTTTTATTTTGTATGAAGTACTTTATATTACACTTGTATTTAAGGTACATTTATATTTTTCCATAACCCTATAATTTAAGTTACAGAATTATTCATAACAATTTTACAGTAACAAATTAATAAAAAACAAAATAACAAACTGGAAAATTTTTTTTTTTTTAAAGAAATAAATTCGGGGATTCATAATCGATTTGTTTTGTAATAATTGTTATGATTTGCTTGGTTTCACAACTATAAAAATATTTATATAAATATCAACGATATAAAATACAGTATTTATGTATAATTTAAGGCTCTATCAGGAATATTTTGAAACTTCAAGGCACATTTTTTTAACTGAGAATGGCACAACATGAAGTTATTGAAGAAACAAGCATGTCTATTTTTTTTCCAGGGAATTATATACAAATATTTATAGAAAAAATCTTATATACAATTATGAGTTTTTTTCATTATTTATTGTCGTTATATAAAAAAAATATTTTTGCGCCGCTTGTGAGATTACTTTCATAATTATTTTCAGACCCGTAGACTGTTAAAAAATGAAATAACATAATAAAAATAATTTGGTTCAGACGTCATGCAAAACTATACAAACATAATTTAATTTTTTTAATTTGTTTCAGAATGACTACGAGTCTGTTAATTCCTATGCGCTAATTTGATATTTATCTATCCTGGTTCTATATAAATTTATTAAATTATTATCACAGATTAAATCTAGACCTTCGGATATTTTAATGGCAACGAGGTGATTTCCAAAAAGGTCTAGCATGGAATATACATAAGGTTTTACAAAAGTATTTACAAAGCCATCATCAATGGCACAATTCTAAAAAAATAACAATCTTACCTCTAGTTAAGTAAATGTCCATTTAGGAATTGGCACAGCCACCAAGTACAACCGGCCTTGGGACAACACAGTATAACGCAAACATTTCTAAAACCAAATAAAAAGTTTATACTGTGGTTTCACTTTTTCGCAACGGTTGAAGTTCGCGTTGTAGTCGATCGAAATCATTGTAGTACTCGTGATCTGACTCTTCTTCAGAACTCCGTTGAGGATGGTATCCAGGTACAGCTCCATTAGTTGTGCCCTCTGGACTTGGCGTCACCGCAGAAACCATTCCACATATGGTAGGAATACCAATTGTCTGGCTGGGTATAGACTCTTGGGACATGATATATTCAGGATTATCAATGTCTGTTTGACCGGCATGTGGCAAGAAGTCAGGATATTGGCGATAGCCAGAGGAACTAGGATTGTCCGAATGTTTGGAATCACCAATGAGATCTACATACGCTGTAGCAGGTTGATTCTGTTGTGGTGAAGGCATTAAATAATCATCTTCATCAAGTGGTAACTCTAATTTTAAAGTACCAACTTGCGCTTGACTTTTACTACAAGAATCATAACAATCTTCACCATCGTCTTTGCTGCCCAGCATCTTTAAAGGATCGCTACAATATCTCGATGATGTTCCATCAGAAGTACAGCCATTGTCTTGGAGACCAGCAGCTGCAGCGCGTAGCCGCAAGAACTCTTGATTCCAATTGTGTTGGTTTTGCGGAGCACAACTTCCATCGGATGATAATGATGATCCTGGTGGCCAGAACTTCATAGGTGTTGGAGGAGTTGAACCGGAGACAGTTGAAACTGTCGTGAGTCCTGCTATCGCTAATCTGGATTTTGGCTGCAGGTAATCATCGCCTTCCAGTTGTCCTTCGGAGCTGTCCATTGTTGTTGCGAGACTTGCCATTAATTCCTTTTCATCCTAGTAACAAAAAAAAAGGAAATTTAATATAATAAAATTTAATCACCAAGACATTTTGATAGAGCTCAAATATCAAAATTATTGAAATCCGTACCTTACTAACTTGGACCGGATAATTTGGAAGTCTCATAAACTTGTCTCCCTGAATGACCAGATATCTGCCAGGATCACGTGCCATTTTAGCAAACTCGTCTGCTAGTTCTTTGAATCCTGGTCGGGACTCAGCGTCTAGCATCCAACATTTAATCATAATCATGTAAACTTCAATTGTACAGATATTAGGCTGGTTGAGTCGTTCTCCTTTTTCCAGTAGTTCGGGTACATCTCGAGCTGGTACACTTTCATATGGTCGACCACCGTAAGTTAACAATTCCCAAACAGTTACGCCAAATGCCCAAACATCACTTTTGTGCGTGAATATTCGATGCTGAATGCATTCCAAGGCGAGCCATTTTATAGGCATTTTTCCCCCGGCTGCTTTATACTCATCTTCATTTATGTCTAGAAGCTTTGCCAATCCAAAATCGGTAATCTTAATACATGAAGGTGTTTGAACAAGTACATTTCTGGCCGCTAAATCCCGATGAACCAATCGTTTTTCTTCTAGATAAGACATACCACGAGCTATTTGCGTACACCAATTAAGTAACGCTTTAGATCCAATCTTCTCTCGATGGTTTCGTACAAAATCCAGCAAACACCCAAGGGGCATGAGTTGCGTTATTAGCATCATTTGTGAGGTCATACAAACAGCTAACAGTTGTAACAAATTTGGATGTTCTACTGTTGCCATTATATAAGCTTCTTCCATGAATTCCTTACTGGAATTTGCGCCAGTTCCATCCCGAAGTACTTTGATCGCCACAGGTATTTTGGTGTGTTCTCCTTCAGGAACCCAAACTCCTTTAAACACAGTTCCAAAGGCGCCATAGCCCAAAATTCCACCGCGACGCATCTCACCTTCTTTGATGATTCGAAGCTTCGCCAAATTAGGTTTAACATTCGTTGGTCTTAACGGTTCGATGTCTTCTAAGCCCGTAAGTGTCATGGTCATTTTCACTGCACTTTCTTTGACTTTAACTTTGCGGCAATATTGGAAAACAATTATCGCTAAGAATATTATAAGTATAAAAAAGAAAGCAAGAACACCGAAGAAGATTAGTGGTGTTTTTTGACTGGAGCCTAACGGGTAAGTCACTCCAAGTTGGTCGGAACAATATGGATCATTATTATCAGAAAATATTTTATGTGGCATTTCTGGTGGACACATTGAAGTACATTTGAACTGAGTTGTATTATCTGATAGATATATTCGGTAATTAAGACATGAATGACAATTTTCTATGCCGGGTCCTGTACATCCACGACATTCAGCGTCACATACAACGCAATTTTGTGTTAAGTCATTAGGGTAGTGATCTTGAGGACATTCATCCTCGCATTGTTCACCTCTTTTAAATTTGGTACACTCTTTACAAACTTGTTCATGGAACCCATACCCAGTACATTTTTTGCAACGTGGATGGCACTTTCTACAAATCCCTTTCCCGGCTAACGCGCGTAAGGGCCCTTGTTCTTGAGGACCCACCCATTCATAGTAGTACCCATCAGGACAAGATTCGTTCTTTTGTAGACATCCTTCTATATTAATATCACCATTGATTATAGCTTTCTCGCAAGAATTGCACCCTTTTAGACCGATATTATTCTCAGGGCCTAAGCACCCATCGACGCAATTATCGTGGCAAGGGCGACATTCACCGTTTTCTGCATATTTGGTGGTGGGACAAGCAGACACACAAAATGGTCCATCTTTGACGGTGCGACAACTATCACAGTTACCTGGGCCAGGACCGTGACAAGTTGAACCACACTGAAAGTCGCATGGTTTACAGATATTGGGGCCATCTCTGTATAATCTGTTATGGAAAAATATACAATATAAAAAACGCCAAATAATGCTAGAAAAGTTCGAAGTCCAATTGCAATATAAATTGAGTATACAAATAAATTACTAACATATAACTCAAAAAATTCTAAAACACATATATACTATTTTGGATCTGTAAGATTATAGCTTTATTAATCAAGTAGCTGACTCTGTTAGCGATGTTTTATTGGACACAAAATTGTCAAGTATAGAGAAAATGAGAACTTACCCGCTCTGTGTACTGCAGTTTTGAAGACACGTGTTGTTCATAGATCTAAAATTAGCACAAGATAAACACTGATCTGGTCCAGGGCCCCAGCATCCATCACTACTACATTGTGCATCGCACTGCAGTTCCGCCAACGCGCAAGAAGATTTATTTCTGTTCATCTGCAAATACGACACATGATCCGCACTCTTTTTAATTTTCTTCCAGTTTATATCTTGAGCGAAGCACAAGTTTTTATTTTCCAGTATAGCTATGGCACCCGAATTGATTTTCTTCAAACTCTTTAATCCTAACGATACCAGCGATGTTTTCACTATATACAACGACGAAAAATATTCGGTAAGCACTCGACCACCAATTGTCTCTAAATTCTCGAAATACGATAAATTCGTAAAATTTTCATGAACTGCTTGCACGTTTATATATCCAGTGACTTCTCTTAAAGTTGAGAAAACTCTTAATCGCTCTGGGTCCATTTTAGTGTAGCGTTGCCCAAAACTGAAGTTGGAATATACTTGTTGAAACCCTTTGAATGATTGATCCAATATAGACAAAGATCCTTCAATAATTGTACAGTCTATAAAACTGTCAATGTTACCAGAATGGACACTAGGTACTCCAGGACAAGTTTTCGGGCAAGGCCCATCGCAAGGAACACATTCCCCACTTACAGCTTTCTTATTCTGCGGACAACTTCGTACACACGCCCCTGAATCTTTTAACAAATGTTCCGGACAATTTCTAACACAAGTAGCTCCATAAGCAAATTTCCCATTCGGATTCGGCTCCCAGGAATACGATGAAGGATTGTAGCGTTGCATCGGTGGACATTCTTGTGTACAAACACCGTCATCGTAGAAATTTCTGCACGCTAAACAATCGCTTTGTTTGGGTCCTGTACAACCACCAGCGCAGAAGAGATGACAACATTCTCGAGGATTAGGACCAAAGCATCGTCCCTGATAACACTGGGGACTGCAGTTTTCTTTCGAAAATTTCTGACAGTTTTCTGCTCCGTCACCCCAACAACCAACTTCGCAGGAATTGTGGCAAGACGGGCATTCCCGTTCCGGGGATGTGAAATTATACACATAAACATATTTACCTTTCGGATCTGTGATTATTTCTTTCCAGTTAATAGTTTTAACGTGGCATAAATTGTAATTGTTGAATAAGCCAATGCTACCTAAGAGCGTGTCTCTTAACGCTGGCATTTCTAAAGAGTACATTTTGGAAAGTGTTACCATCAGCGCGAATTCTTCGTCGCGAACGTTTATTTTGAATAAAGTCCGACCGCGGATGATTTGTAAACGTGGTAAAACAATTCGTCGTACATCCACATGTGATATTAACACGTAGCCGGTTACTTCGCG
This sequence comes from Nebria brevicollis, assembly GCA_944738965.1. Classification (NCBI taxonomy): domain Eukaryota; kingdom Metazoa; phylum Arthropoda; class Insecta; order Coleoptera; family Carabidae; genus Nebria; species Nebria brevicollis. Next base: position 1,845,728 of record OX122906.1, read on the forward strand.
GATACTGTGCAGAAAACTCAAATCTAAATTTTCGTCTTGTAGCCATGTTAGTTCTAGGTTCCCGTCTACGTAGGTACAATTCGTGTATCGATCTCGAAGATTTCGGTAGTGATGTTCCCGATTCGACGGTACTGACATACGTCCATTGGTTCCAATGCATACTGCAACAAAAAAAATTGAGATATTTTAAATTCAGTTACACAAAATTCTTATACGCAAAAATAGTTAAACATTATATTAATACAAAAAAATTGCGTTATTTATGCATATACATATATTTTTTTAAATGATTTAACTGAGTTTGTCTATTTTTATTTTTGTTTGATAGAAAATTATGTCTTTTCCTTTCGAAAATTACCAATTCAAATGAAATATTTAAGTACGATAATAATAATGAATTGTGCATCAATCCTTTTTGAGAGTGAAGTAATGGTTTTATTGGGGGATAATCGTTTGGATATTTCGCAAGTGTGTGGAATTGAAAGTGACTGTGAACGGGGAAACATACAATTCTCAGGCGACTGTGCAATACAGTGAAATGCATCGTAACGTCATCGCGAGAAAGATACAGGTTCGCCCACGAATCCTAGCTAAACACACCTTCCTCACCAAACACTGTCGTCGAAATAATTATCGACCAACATTTACATCAAACATGTGTTTACTACAATCATCTAACTTAGTTGTACAGCTGCTCCGTTGAGTTGAAAATGAAGAGTTATTCCATATGTCCTTATCTAGCTTCGTATACCCACATTTAAAAAAAAATCTATTTAGCACATGTTTCTATTTAACAATATCTTTTCGGATTTAATTTATCAGTGTTTTGGATTATTTACGAGCAAATTCTAAACATTTTTCGAGCAATTTACCAGTTGATTTACCAACATCCGGAATGGTTTGTTATATATACATAGATATACATAGCAGTTTTAAACTGGAGCATTCAAGAAAAGAAACAGGTTGCTTAAGTTTTACTTTCGCGTCATGAATTCACATCAGATCTAATTGTCAATAACTATAACATTTATCGGATAGAAATTTAGTACATTATACTTCAAGCAAATGAAACTGTAATTGATAGGAATGCCAGATGAATTAAACATTTTTAATTGACCAATCGTTACGCTCTAAATTTCTCATTTTAATCATTCCACAAAAGTACGAAATTCAAAACATATAATAAATATTATATATTTAATATATATATAGCAGTATTTATTTTGTAGTAGAAGTGTACTAATTGTATTTAAAAATAATGTAAATAATTTGATCGAATAAAGTAGTCGGTAGATTTTAGTATATAAATTCTAAAACCTAATTTGTTTAATAAGCAATTCCACAAACGTAAAACAATACAGTATAAGGTACGCAGACGTCACACAAATGGCTGCAGTAATGGAGTACGCATTCTTGTAGATCTGCTATAATAAAATACTACTACTGTTGTTGTTGCTTGATGGTAAAGTAAGCACAAGAAGTGAAGAAGGAGAGTGGTGACTGCCGCAAAAGGCAGTTGGCGACGGGCGCCATGGACCCGTTTGGATAACGGTAGTTCTAATGGATGGACTTGAGTAGCCAGCTACATAGCATATACGTATTCCTTATGGAAGTAAAGAGTAACTATAGCAAATATATGTAATACTCTGCGAAACATACGACTATAGTTCAAAATTAATTTCATAAAAAAAATTTCTTTCTTCGAATAGTTATTCCTCATGCGACTTAAGATAGTTTACGAAAAAAATATCTCCCACTACGATAATACCCTTGAAATCATATTTCCAAACTGTATAAATTGTTTGATATTCCATAGTAGTCTTCTTTGATGGTCCTTTTTTTCATTTGCCAGTTATGATTTACGACATTTATTAATTATCTCACGAACAATTGTAAAAACCAATACAAGCGCATTCAATTCAAATCGCTGCGCAGTGGTAATAAATTCAAGAATGTTTTTCTTTGGCCCATACATCATCGAACAACTTGTGATGAAATTGTCATTAAAATACCATCGAATATCTAGCGAATTAATTCAGTTAATTTTGTGTGGCGTATTGTATTCTCTATTCGACAGCTGGATGCCGAGGAAAACGAACAACGTAAAAAGAGTAAAAATAAAAAAACTCGACTTAGACCAACGGGTTATAACAAATGGCATATAGCTTCCCAGAATGTTTAATTAAGTTTTTTGAACGTATTAATAGTTCAAATAATTATTCCAAATTAGTGTCAGTTGTTAGAGTAGGGTGCAAAATTATTACTTTTCGAAATTAATCAACTCAAATAATAAAATCACACAACATGAAAACAATCATCTTTAAAAACTTTTTCTGTCCTAATACGTGAATCTCAGAATGGTTATGGATAAAGAAATTTAGGATGATTTAGGAAATATAGTTTAAAATAAATACGATAAAAAAAACGAAAATTCACACAAAAAAGTATATAGGTATGTTGGCTATATATTATATTGAATAAATGTGATAATTATTATTTGGCGCGTTTTGAACGATGACGCTTTACGGAGAGAATTATCCAGTATTTCGTTGGCTGTCCGGTTCACCTTGAAGAGATTGCTTACGGTTCTTCAGCAGCGACTGGACCGCGGTTTGGAACGAGGAGAGATGGGAAGAATTGATGAAAAAATGGAAAAACGTAATTTTATCTCGGGTATCACGTACACAACACATACCACACGATCTGTATAACCATGCTAATAGAGGTACATACATTAATAGCCTACACACACACACACACACATGCACACTTATGTTTACGTACATACATACATACATATATATGGTAACAAATAATTCAAGATATTTTATTATATGTACACACACACACACACACACAAGCACACAAACCAAGTAGGTAAATTATTCTATGATTTGAATAATCAAATAATCAAACTGACGATGCAATTTGTAAATCTACAATACTTGAGAGTTAAATCTACAATTTTCAGAAATTTAAAAAAATATATATATTTTTTCATATTAGAAATAGAATTTAGAGGTAAATTGCTTTATTTATAAATATTTTATTTGTTTTAATTTGGGGCTATACAGTAATTTTGCACATATTTATAAATCCATCCTTCTGGTGGTAACTTGAAATGTAGCGACTGAAGGAATTGACTGGAATTTGATGGCAATGTGAGAGTTGTTCGTATGAGAAATTATTTCAGTATTAAGCTGATATGATCGCGGTGTCTTAGAGTGATGTTCATTTGTAAGCAAACAATGGAACTTAATCATGAGAGATGCTGCACAGTCATCCACAACTCATATTTTAACAGACATGAGGCACCGCGCGCTTTTGTACCGAAAGCACTTCTTGTTCAATCATCTTCGGTACGAAAGAGAAAATAAATTAATTGGAAATTCCTAGCGTAGTTAACTAATATACTTACACGGACAAATGATGATCATACATACATAAATTCAAATGTCTCAAGAACCACAACAAAATAGAGCTCTACTCTACAAAAATCTAAATTAAACTAATTATTAACTGCCATAAAGTTTATTTTGTGTTCACACATTTTTAACAGTTTTCGATCGTTGTATGTGAAAGCAAATTTTTAGGGGTTTGCACTAAAAGCCATTTGATTTTAAATACCTCATATAAAATTATGAACCTGTTTTAATACATAATTACATAAGTTATGCCTTCGAAACAAACATTGGTACTTGTGGCACGTCATGCACGTGCGTTGTTCCAACACACGACTACAAATTCTTCGAACGCGCATACATACATACAACCACCAGTCAAATAACATTCATAATAATGGAGAAGAAGACTAGCACGAAAGTATAGTTTGTTTTTTGCGTATATACTTTGTTAAATAAACACTGTATGGTAAAATAAATAACATGCGCACAGCTAATGAGTTGAGAGCACGGTGAAACCGAAGAATTTATTTATTATTTAAATATTTGAAGACGTTGCTATGCATATTCGAAAGAATTTAGCTCAGATGTAGTGTAAATAGTTTAGTATTTGTTTTAAAAGTCGTTCAAAAAATATCGATTGATTGCATAGCAAGAAAAGGACAAAATATGGTTTTTATAAATATATAATTGATATTGCACTAATAGGGGCGTTAAATTTGAGACTTTTGTTAAATGATGTAAACAAGTAAAAGATTACCTATGTGATTTATACTAATTTAAAATTCTCGTTCGTAAAAAAAAGTGTTTCCCATGAGTTAGACCTACGTATGGTACGATATGTTATGTTTCCTATGTCATTACACGGTAATCTTATTTGTAAAAATGTTTCGTTTCCCATTAGTTTTGTTCATGTTTTTATTTTAGTAAATTAGCTGGCCGCACGATACCTAAGCGTAGACGGCAAACCTGAGAAACACTCAAGTCCATTAGCCGCTCAAATCGTAAACATATTTCAGAGTTATCATTCCCTCAATCCATTCACTCACAAACTGGATTTATAAATCTGGTTTTTTTATCGTATACCAATACATAAATCTAAACATACGTGTTCTACAAAACACAACAAACATTTCATATAGTGAAGGTGTAAAATTGATTTGAAACTTTTCAAAAATTGCTAAATACGAAAATACATTTATCACGTTCAACACTTAAAAAACTTGTATACTCTAAGAAATTCTATTTATATATTTTGTACTCATTAAAAATATATTCCTAATTTGCAAATATCGGTGATTTTTTTCGGTATTAAATTATGAAATAGATTCCGCTGGTTGCATACGGCTAGGCGTAATATTATTTATGTTTTATTAAATATAGTACACCCACTTTTATAATTGCATGTATTGAAACGGCAGTTTAGACAAAGATAAGAATTTTAAGTGAGGCAATTCCAGGTAGTTATTATTAATACACAAAAGATTATTATTTCAACTTTATATCGAAGGCCATATTAAGCTATATACAGATTATATTAATTTCCATAGCTATTTATGGTGTTGTATATCCTAAGTGGTTTAATTCGTGATGAGTAACGATTTTTTTAAACTTTTGAACTATCATGAGAAAGGTTACATATTTGCTTCACAGTATTTCCGGAATAGAACTTCTTTATATTTTTGAACTCAGATTTAAACCAATCTAAACATATTTTAATTACTCGTTTGATAAACTCAAAACTAATTATGACCCACACACCATTTAAAAGTTGCAAAGATGAACGCGCTATTAGGCATGGAATTTTCCGCAGATCTCATGGTGTGATGTTCCAAGAAGCGACTGGGATTTAACAATCTCTATTGATTCGTCTTGTTGGAAGTCGTTAATTATTGTTATTATTATATAATTACAATTAGTTTTTACTCTATTTGCTCCGTGGCAAAATGAATAAACTGAAGGTTAGTCCTTGGTCGCACGGGAATTTACTTTTCATGTGTTAACGATTAAATACAGACTTGTCACTTTCGTGCTCCAACAGATGGGAATGACAATATTATTTTTGCAAGTCTCGTTACCCCACACATTGAATTATATATATGTATATTTATTTTAATGTAACTCTGAATATATATTATGATTTTAAATAAATTTGAAGTATATATTAATGAAAATCCGGTGAGGATTTATATGCGTACTTGTAACGTATTCAAATTTTATTTGTTTTTGTTTTTATTGATTAAAAAACGGCAAAAAACTGAAGCTCATATAGCAGATGTGACCAGATGTAATTTGAAGTTACATTTGCACATAATGGTCGATTATTTTTCATTGGTTTTTTACTCCCAAATCTTGTTATATTATACAGAAATGTCATAAGACTGACAAATAGAGTTAATATAAACAAATAAAGATGGTTGGAATAAGGTTGACCATAGACTTTTTCAAGTATCCGAAAGATTATGTTTATATAAAACAAAAATTACTTAAATAATCCCTATCGTTCCAAATTGTAAAATTTTTGTAAAATAACAGCAATGCGTTATAATTTCTTGAGTTCTCCACTCATGCATATACAGAACTTTCCTTGACTGAGCAGTTTAGCAATATACCCGACAAAGACTACCGATTACAGCATGTCTTAAACTAAATCCTATAGTCTAGACATTTTTACATTCTTTAGAATTCGAGATATATTTTGACAGTATTCGATAATTTGTACGAGAAATTTTACGAATTTGAGATAGAATTTTATACAACGGTTTTCTAGTAAATTGGCGGTTCTATTTTTGATTATTTGTAAATATATTTATTTAATAGTTTTTTTCGTTAGAATCTTTATCTATCCTATTGATTTTCTGTTTTTTTTTTAAGTAACACTTTATCGACAGCTTCTATTTATATTTGAGTTTTATCGGCGATTTCAAATAAAATCAAATTATACCAATAGATACTAAAATACCAGCAATAAATTAATATGTAAAACGTAATTTTCTGATTTGAATTAAAAGAAATGCTATAAACAACGAAATTTAAAATTCACCGCATGACCGTCATAAACATTCCGAAGATTTCGCTAGTAAATTTTGAGAATTGGTAAATACTAGCACGTACCCTTTTTAAGGCAATAAATATTTTTAAAATTCTGATAAACTGTACTATTAAAATAAGATGCAATTGCAATATAAGAAGTTAAATAATTTACTATAATTGAATACTTGACTACACTTCTTGTGTTGCAATCTCGTATACAGGAATACCAATTTAAAACAGTTTCAATTACTAATAGTAAAAATGTCTAACAACATGTGATTGCTTTTTCAATTGTTCAAAAAAAAAAACAAATAGCCTGTTTAGAATTTGTAATTCATTCCACAGAAGTACATATTTAGATTTTAAATATCTGATTTTCTTTCTAATATCTCATTTACTGAATTACTTTCAATATATAATGAAAATAATGTAATTTTTACTTTCTTATATTTATATTCCATACCCAACATTCACTCACTTACGCAATAATAGTACTGACATGGCAATCCTTATCACTAAGTTGGCTACTGAAATAAGTAATTCTTTAAAGTTAAATTTAAAACAGTTAACATTATTTGGTTTTCTAAGAAAATAATTTGAAATCAACAATAGAAGCATAGCCATTGTACCCTGTTACAATGGTAAGGTGACGATAACAAACAATCATGTACCTAACACCTGCGCCCAATTTTTATTTACTATACCAAAACACAAAAATAATAATTAACAATAATTTCAACGTTTTTTAAATCTTAACTGCGAAGTGTATAATTTTAATGAAGCATCTGTCATAAAAGATGACAAGAGATCTGTGAAGAAATGGTTATATCTACGATGGCCTTGACTTGTCCTTCCCGCATAATACTCTTCAGATGTTGAGGACACTGACATCGTTCAAAGAATTTTCATCTTATTATGTTGGTAATTGAACAAATCTTCAACTTCAACATATGTATGTGGTTATTTCGTAAAGCAATTATTTTTTACAACTAAGCTTAACTTAACACTAAGATACTCTACAATGTTAAAAATAGGTGGATATTTCCTTAGTTTTAATATAAAACTATACATAAAAACCGTGGGGTTTTTACCAAAATTAATGATTTAATTGTCAGTATGACCTTATTATATATATTTTACTGAAATTACATACGTTATAGTATAATTTTACTATACTATTATTATATGGTTTTTGCGTGTACTTTACTCACATATTTTATCTTAACTAATAATACAAACTTAAATTTTACACCATAACAGAAAAAAAAGAATGCTTTTTTATCATTACTAAACTTGGAAAATATAAAATATTTGAAATCTGAATACTATACATTAAAATTATTTCAATTAATGAGGATTCTATTTTGATTTATTATTTCTAAGAGCACAGAGATGACATCTATACATGTTTTTAAAAAAAATTTTATTAGAATTAGTTATCGAAATCAAATAAATATAATTCTTTAAAATAATAAAACTTAATAGTAAATGTGTTTTAAATTATTATTTATTTAAATACAAGGATGTATGTATACAACTTGTGTTGGTCATCTGGTGAAGACATTTTCCATTACGTGACTTACTTTTCGCTTTAACAAATTCCGTATCCCCGTGATGTCCAGCACCTAGGGCTAGAAGAGGTACCAGCAACAGCACCACTAAGTACTCGATGGTAGCTCGTTGGTGGTGATGTGAAGAGAAGAACATGGCGCGACCCACACCCGACACTTTGGCTCACATGGTTGCCGCGGTCCTCCAGGTCACCACTCACTCGCAGCACGACTGACCACTCACTGCTGCAGACACTCTTGTTGTTATTGCTGCTGGCATCATCGCCTTCTAGAACGAAGAAACAGAGAACAAGTTAAGTTTACCTGCGCACACTCTACTCTCTCAGGTGTATATACCTGATACAAACCACCTGAATAACCAAGCGGCACTTATACAAAACGGGACAGGTGTGTGGAGTCAATTGGGTCCATGCATATATTTAGAAAAGTGCGCAAATTTAAGATCAACCAACAAATCCTAACACAATGTTAATTACGACTAAAGATACTTAAAGAGTCATTTAAAATGAAGTTAGTTTCATATATTTCTATTATTTGCAAATGCAAAAAAATACACTATTATAAATTTTCTAACGTAATATGTAATCAAAAATAAATAACTATGCATGTCAACATCACCAAAATACTCAAAAAGTACACGAAAACTGACTCAATACAAGAAAACTAACAAAAATCTAAATTCTGGGATTTGCTCATCTATGATTGTGATTTGGACTAAAATAGCTCGAAGCACAGCATGAGAGTACGAGCTAGATGAAAAAAGATACAGCGAGAAGTGAGCAATAAGTGCAAGCAAGAGGTATACAGTCTTACAGAGTAAAAGCAGAGATATGATATTAATCACATGGAGACTGTAACGTTAGGTAAGGAACGAAACTCACTGTACCACAACGAGTATTCGGCGCCATTGCATTCATATACATACATATATACATATGGAATAAATCAATAAAAAGTAGTAGGAATGAACAATTTTAAAATATGCGATTTGATTTATAAAAGTCATGATTTTTTATTTTGAAATATTTTAAAATTTTCTAGATAAAATCGGGGTTCGAAATGACTTGTTAGCTGTCATTTTAATATTTTTCTGGTATATTAACTTTCCCTGCAAAGGTATATTGTAAATCACTAGTGGCGTCCACCCCCTAAGGTGTGAGGGTTCGTGCAGACAATGGATTGGAATGTTCAAGTCATCATTTCTATTTCAGTGCTTGCTACAATATTACCAAAGTATATTGTTTAATTAAAACAAAGAAGACATTTTTATTTTGTCCATAAATAACAAAATTTTTACAATCATATTGTGTGAAAAATTAAAAAACCCGGTATTTTACTGTTTTGGTAAAGATATTATTTTGATATTTAATATCAGTGTTGCCGTTTTCCACTTAAGGTGTGATAACAAATGCAGATTTAATTATAGCTATTATAATCAGTGTTTTGTTAAATATTTAAAAATAGGCGCGTAAAGAACATATTTTTTGTAGTCAAGGTAAAAGTACGAAGTATAAACGGTTATTTTATTTATTGAAAATATTTACTTTAACATAAAACTTCTGATAAATCATGACTATAAGACTTAATCATATTTTTGATATCTTATCTTGAATTTTATATATAAAGTACAACCTTGATTTCCATAAAATAAATCAATCGATAATAATAATAATAAATCGTTAAACATATCGATGTATAGAAAACTGCGGTTATGGCCCAAGGTAAAATCAAAATGGCCGCTAATCTGCGATCACAGCCACACAAACAACCAATAATTTCGGTCCATTGTTTTACATGATCTGCCTACAGAAATCTACGTATTAAACTCACTCAACTTATGCATACACATGCCTTATACTGTTGTTAGATGACCACTAGTGCATTGGTCAACTGAAGTAAATGTAATATATTATAACAGGAGATCAAGTAATCGGTATATGAAATATAATGGTTTTCGATGTTAGACCATTTTGTCGTTTAAGGCGAAATATGATTAAACATCGTTAACGAATCCGTATATTTATTTTAATTGCCATTTCAATCTTACAAAAACCATATAATACATCATTTTTACTTTCTTATACGCAGTAACGAAAATATAACTTTGGACCTTCCCTGAGTCGAGTCCGACTATATTTGGAATGATATCTGTATATATGTGTGTGTGTAATAATTATAAATAAATGATTTCACAAAATTTAAATATACAAAAAATAAATACTTTTATAAATACGTCATAGATTATCTCTTTTCTTGTTTATCTTATTAGCTTATAGGAACCGAATTTAATTTCCATATTTCTGGTTATTGCTTGAAAACTTGTCGAAATTTGTTTGAAAATCACCAGTTCTGTGTCGACTGCCGCACATTGTAGTTCGTTTTAAACGCGCAAAATGCATGTAAAATGCAATAAATTGTTGTAAAATTATTGCTAAATAGTGCAAAAAGTTACAGTCTCATGTGAACTATATTAAATTTAAAATTGATTTTATTTAGATATATTCTAGAACATTTAATGTGGGGATCCTGAAGTCAACTCCTGCAGATCTATTTCGCTTGCAACATTAAATTATCTAGTGAGTACATTTGAATACTAATATTTCTAATAAATAGCAAATAGCAATTTAATTTCTATATTTCTGGTTATTACGTTTAGTTAACAAAATTATCTACCACGTATAAAAAAGTCCAATGCAATACATTGCAGATATTTTATTGTGCATTCATTGTTTATATGACACTTTAAATAAAAAATAAATAAAGTATATATACAGATATGATTTTGTTCTTTAAAATCGGGTTTAATACCTTATTTATTAATTCCTATATGGCAAATAATAAATACATAAATGGAAAGGTGCTTTCATCAACTTATACTGAAATGATTTTTATGATATTATAGGTATGTAGGTTGGCTTGGCGCCATATGCTCATGGCTATTGAATTTTTAAAATGGCATTTCCTACTTTAGTATTATTACCATAAATACAAGAAATAACATATCTTTAATTGGGTAATAGGTTTAAATAGTTTCACAAGCCATTTAAAAAAAAGACTGACCAAATATTTACGCATGATATTTCGTATAACATATAGCGTTTTCAACATACCTGTTGAGTGCGCACTGAACGTAAACTTTTTGAGTGTAGCGCATTCAACTTACATACGTATATCAGTGCGCACTTAATCAGTACTGCGATTTCAATTAAATCTTTAAATTGCACTCAGTTCACATTGAGTGCAAATTCTGTTGCACTGACCCTTGCAGCAGGTGTAATAGTTTCAGTGCAAATATGGCGACGAAATATCACAAATAAAACTATTGTACGATTGAACACTACGCAGACTTATACCGGCATTATAAATATAAATATTTATAATAAAACGCTGAGCTGACGCCATCAGTATCATACTATTTATGGAAAACATTTAATTATGACTGCGTTATAAAATGTGATACTGAGAAATACGAACCATATATTAAATAATTAAGGATGTTTAATTTTAAAAAACCCTGAGACCCCCTAAAGGGCAAATAACCCTGCTATTTGGAAAATATTCTCAGAGTCCATTTTACCTGCATTCGCTTTGGGGGCTCAAAAATATAATTATAGACTAGGCACTGAAACAAAAACTAAAATGTGTCGAGAAGGAGGAGACGATGATTTGATTATCCTAGTTGGTGTTGCAGACTATACTTTATGTATACCTATCTGAAAAAATCTAATCTTTCTGGGAAGAAACTTAGGTATATCTACATATTCTTGACTGGATTTGCTTATCAGGACACCGATTAGTTGTGGTAAATATTTGAACCTGGACAGATGTCGTGGGAAAGAATGATATACCTTGTTACGTAAGGACATTGCCCTAAATGTGTTTGATGTGTATTGATAAATTATTTGTCGAAGATATTACAATCAGATATTAATATATTTGGTTTACCTTCGAAAATACCGCGTTTTCTATAAATGTGAACAGTAATTTGTAGTTAATAGTGTCTATAAGGAAATAAAAATTTAAAAATATATGTATAAATGTATGATTCTGAAGGCTTGAAAATCAACTAAATCGAACCCTGTCTCCACTAAACGTTATTACAAGCAGATTAACATAAAACATAAGTTTGCAGTAAAAAGTTAATGCGTTCGATTCGTGCCGGCAATGAAAGTGTATTTCTAATTTTTCTCAAGTCATCATCCACCCGGTACGAGCAAAAGAGACGACATGAAACCAGCATGGGGGTCAAATTTTAACGACTACATGTGTCAAACCCATTTCAAGCTAGTTGTTCCGCATAACAAAACCTAAAGTTGTTTTTAGGTAATTATTAGCGTTCTTTTAGTTACAGAAGAAAACAATTTTAAAACTATACAATTTCTTTTTTGATTTTATAATTGTAGTCTTACACAGTTGAACATATAGATTTACAATAATCAGGACGTATGAATGAGAAATATTGATTTTCAAATAAAATAACTTCGTGAATATTCAAAGAAAATAGATTAATCAAAATTTGAGCGATGATTTGCTATTTCAGATCGGTTACCTACCTGTGGTCAAGAAAGATTATTTATAGGTATCTAATAACAGTTGAACATAGGTAGAAATTTAAAAATACAGCGTCAATAACACGCAAAGAACCACGCCCAACTCAACATCGTGAACCAAATCATGTCACGAGCACCCAGAACCGAACATCATCAACAAACATGTTCTGTTTAAAAATAATTATTTTACTTCATTTGTTGGCAGATTATAGATTTTAGTTATTAAAAAAAAAACAGGGATTACAGTTACATTTTTTTGCGAAACATTTTAGTTTCTTTTTTTCGTAATTTAACAATGTATTTCCGCCACATTTTTTGCACCCTAGTATAAATTAAGGACATGTTATGAGTTAAATATTTATTTTAAAAATGATTCCAATGAATTTAAATAAAAATTATATATTTAGTGATTATTAAAGCATAATCAATCATGCTGTTTATATTATATAATTATAAATTTCGGCTTGTGCTACGTTGAGAAGATGACTGTTCATATTAGTTATAATCGAAATAACTCTTTATTTCTTGTGGCTATGGTGATGGCAAGATGATATGGACCAGCTGTGATAATTAATCTCGCATTCTGATACTGATATCAAAGTTAATTATACTTTTAATTACAAGGTTCGGCTTTGTACGATCGCGTCATGCCGATGTAATTACTAAGGAAGGCCCACTTTACTTTTTATAGTGTACAGTTATACACAAAACATTTTCGTCAGAAGCCTAAGTGCAAATACCGATACAAGCAAATAAAACTATTCCACTTAAGTAGTTCTCAAAAGTCTACTTAAATTAAAATCCAACGAACGATCAGTTAAAAAATTAATAAATTGTTTAAATTCGTTACTATCTTCAAAAGAAATTAAATCTAATGCGCATCCAAATAAAATAGAAGATTTTTGCAACCCAAGAATACGGAAGAAAATAAATGTACTTAGAATGTAAATTAGAGTTTATTATTATTTAAAATAACTGTAATTTGGAGATGTTTGGAGATTTTATTGCTACGGCAGAAAATTTACTAAACTTTAATTTGTATCCAGGCGGAATATGATTTAAAATTAATTTGTTAAATATATTATAAATAAAAGTACTGAGAGTAAAATGCGACATGAGAAACGAAACAATTTTCATCCGTATCTAAAAAATAATACAACATAATAACAACATGTTACTTTATAATACGTAGTTGGCAGAATTGAACTGAAAACTGAACACAAGAAGAGTTCGTCACGAAAGATATGAAATAAGCAGCCATTACGCCAAGACGTGACCCTCACCTCCTGTGTGATCTGTGTAGAACTATCATTAACTAAATTTACTCGTACTCAAAAATAAATAAAATAAAAATAAATTGTTACTCATGTTTTACAGAATAGTCGTTTATTCTAATGATGATTTGACCACGATACGTTCGTTCGACGTGACCTGTTGTTCTCTCTGACCAACTGTGTTTCGCCCACTTGTGATTTTCGGTGAAATTACAACTTGTTTTACGGTTTATAGATTTATTTGTTGTAGTGTTCAAATCTGTGTGCAGCTTCTACTATATATTTAAACATAAACGAATATAGGTTGGCGAGTTCTCTTGAAAATGCTATAATCCAAACAGCCTTCGAATAATTTTAAATGCTTGTAATATGAATAAAATACGTGGTAACTTTTTTTAACGATATTGCGCGATAATTTAAAGGATATTTTTGTTAAAACTATTATAAAATAACAATGAGGAATATTATTTTATTTCACATTAAATATAGATCGTCCATTGTGTTTAATACTAATTTTTATTTATGACCCATAATTTGATTTTTTGTACAATTTAATGTTTTTGTGTATAGAAAAGCTAATTTTAATAAAATAAATATAGCCAAATGGTTTTTGTACGATTTAAAATTCGACATTTCTGGTTTGTTGCAAATAAATTGGAAAGTTGTGATTTTTTTCAGTTTTACCACTAAATATATTGGTCGAATGATCGGGAAGCTATTTTTTATTATTTTATTAGTGCTTAAATCAAATAAGAATTTCTAAGCAAAAATATGATATAATAATCTTGGAATAGCTGCTAATTTTATTAGCTGTTCCGAGTATTTGTTAGCACCGCAGTGCCACTTGCAAGTTGTGTTCAATGCTGATCCAATTCGCACTTCATCAACAACAAACCAATAGCCTTACTTGTGAAATGATACATATTTCTTAGCGCGGTTGCTCGAACAAAGAGCCAATACGCGCGTGCCTTTCTCAAGTACACAATTTAACGAGCGTGTAACGTTCGCGAACTTGGCTAATTGCGCCAAGTAAATTGTTCCTTTGTTACATTGCTGTTTCGTAAAATTTATAGATAACAGATAATAAAACAAATAATTTCAATAGACTTTAGTTTATAGCGATGCTACACCTATATATATAAATATATATTTATTTTTACTGATATACTCGGCGAACATTCCTTTAATTCTTGTAATTCTACAGCGTAGAACAATCGAAATCTATCTTTTTCTACCTGCCTAACAGCTCGAAGCAACTATCGTTTTTCAATAAAAATGAATTAAATAAAAGTTTGGGTAACGTTTTCTTGTTAGTGGAATGCACCCCTGTGCTTTGTTAATTATGTTAAAACAGATTTAATTTCAAGATTGTAACAAAAAATATTTCCAACTTTTTTTTAATGTAAATATATGCGTGGCTTACAACATCCAAATAAATACTAGAGATTTATGTTTGTTTATTCTTTAAGATATTTGGTGAACGTTGGCATTCAACAAGTTTCAGAATTTATGTTTTTTTCACTCATATCTTTAAAATACAGGTTTTTATTTATTTAAACTTTTTGAAATTTCTCTTAATGTTACTTGCATTTAAAGTGAGATTATTTTTTACAACGGTTGCTTTATATATTTTACTGTTTTGAACCAGTTAACAAAATCTTTTAATTTGGCATTAATTTATTGCTTAGTGTTTTTGATCACATATGTTTATGATATAAATTAATGAATTAATTCACAGTGAGCAGAAAGATAAATGATGTTTAAACATAAGAAATAAAATCGAAGGACCTATCGGTCCAAGGGCTTTGTGATGCAATGCATGCATGTTGCACACGTACTGTTTGAAGCAAGATTGAATTAAAGAATGTGGGCGATGATTTCTCCTAGTCAAGAGTGTACAAAACCCACTCTAAAAACAAGGCCCCTAACTCTCTCTTCTAGCATCTTAGTGCATATTGCATGCATGGTAACAAAAAATCTGTTAAAGAAACATAAATACTCATCCTTGTATCGCGTGCAAGTAAATTCAATATGTGAACCCAACGGGTTGGAAACGTTAATAGTAACTTGAGGAATCAAAAACAGTACTAGCACACAGTTATAACGCGTATAAGAGAGACTGGATGCTTTTGTCTTTATTTAATCAACAACAACAACCGGTTCCTGCTGAAGCAGCGAGCCCACTTAAGTTACTTTAACTCTGAAATTCTCTGCCATTTAGCAAAGTCAAAGCCGCACTGGAGTGCAGCTTCCATTGTCAACAGTTTTTGGTGCAACATTGAATTATTATACCCACACGATTAGCGTAATTGTTCGGATGCCACGGTGTCTGGACTGGCCGGTGTACGTACCGATGGGCTTTGGGGACACCGCGATCCTACATCAACTTATGATTGGTGGCTCCATTGTTTATTTTACGTAAGATTGTTGTCCGTACCACAAACGACTTGTAGTATTTTTCGTTTTGCAATTGATTGATTGATTTAACAACGGTGATCATAAATTGTAATTATGAGCTGTATCGGCTGGAATGGACGATACAACATGACTTGTTTACTAAGCAATTATAAGGTTGGACGACCTTATTTTTACTAAAGCATACACTATTCTTTTTATTTCGCTTCCAAATTGATACATTTATTCAAAAATTATTTTTTATTTTGATGCAAAATATTTGCAAATTTTACTGATGGATTCTGTGAACATTGCCTTTGTCTCTGGTTGCTATGCAACATAAAGATGATGGCTTGAACTTAATATCGTGCTTCGCGTTGCTAGTAAGATCGTTAAGCTACAAAGAAGATCGTGACCGTAGGGCAATCGACGTGGATGGTGTGTGGTGGTTCGGTCAAGCGCGACCTTGCACCCAAGAGAACGTGAGCAACAGTTCTACTCACGAAGACCTCTTTGTTACATTAATTTTTACTTAATAGTCCAGTACAGAATTTTACTAAAAATAATCAATACCACCTACAACACGAACCGGTATTACAAGACGAAAACAATAGTGTTACTCATGTTTTTAAGAAGATTTCAGAAAGCTGCGTTTAGTGGAACTACATAAATTAGGACATGTGTTGGTGTAAAATATAATTGTTTCAGTTCTTTATAAGTACAAATCCTATTTGTTTACTCTTAATATAATTTACCGGTACAAAAGTTGTTAAATACACTCATAAATATATGTTAGTTAAAATATGAATTTTGTTTATTATTTGGAAATATTCGACTATTTAGCGACATAACAAGATACATTGTGCAAATATGATGTCATGTGTGTATATGCATATTGAAATATTTAAGTAAATAAGTTTGTTTGAGTGTCTGAAACATTATTTCAAGTACATCCGTCAAAACACTAATATGAGGAGGAATCAGTGTAAAGAATTTTTAATAGACTACATTTATCGAAGGAGATTTTGCGTCGTGTTCCAACCATCATTAAAAGTTAGAGATATTTGTACTTCATGTACTGGTTATGCGCCAGTCTTCATCTACAAAGATACAGCATCTTGGTTACGAGTTGAGAAACGGCATGATGTCGCTTTATGCCGTGAGTTCACATTCAAAGTTTATTCCTCTCCATTCTCCATCGGTATGCAATTATAAGCCAGGGGCAATCAAGAGATTAACATCGTCTTCGTGCGGCGGCAGCACTAGAACTAGCACCGTCCATCGAGAGCCATGCCATGCGTGATATCTTACAATAATTATTATATACTGAGTAAGGTTCGATATTTCAAGATTCCCCACGGGAGATTTCAAGGATTGCACTAAATAGGTGAATCAAAATTTGAAAGAAAAATAGATTCTACGATTGCAAACTATTAAATTTTGAATTACTTTCAACCACAAGAAGTTGATAAACAAACAAATTGCAAAGGTGGTACTTTCTATAAATTATTCAGCTTGCGGAAGATGGCCGAAATTGTTAAACGAAACAAACCATTTACATGATGGCTAATTACGTGGGAGATTAATTGTGATTGTAAACACAGCGTACTGTTTTGGTTTGGAACATGTGTTCAAAGAAAGACAACCTGACCCATATGTTCGGAGTTTCGGTGGCCGGCCATTGTCTCTTTACTGCCAACACGCGTGGTCCATACTAAGCACTTTGCAGAGAGTGCTTATATTGACGCACCCATCAAGGTTTCTTCAGAACACACACACAAACAACAAGGACATTCGTACATATTCATTACACTTATTATCACCAAGAAAAAGAAACAAAAGACTACCAATTTATACAAATTTCACTAAAGTGGCATCTGAAATAGATCTACGATCCTAACAATGAGTATGCTCTCATTTTCTAGTAAAGGTGCAATTGCATGTTTTTTTTTTATAGCAGATAATGTAATCCAAACCTGATATTTGGGAAAGCAGTGAAAAGATTGTATTTTGAAGAAAACTTCACGATATAATCTTTCGCAAAGAATCCTAGCTTTGGGCTAGAGGTACTCGAGGTTTAGTACAGTGTAAAGCCCTCCCTCTCTGCGGGATCGAAAGAAAACTTTCCACAAAACAATTCACCTGTAAAATATCTCTCGAAGCAACAAAGCAACGCAACGAAAAAAGAGAATGCCGTTCTGAGAATTTTAGTTATGCCACCCGAGGCAGGCAACCTAGCATCCAACGTTCTTCTGCATCAAAGCACAAGACAGAGATAGCGTTGTTATCTGAGTCGGAGAAGAGTCAGGTATTAAAAGTTGGCCAATACAACGTTCACACTGAACATCCCTTAGTTCTGGAGTGCATAATTCTGCTGGACAAGTGGATGTTAAGGTGTGCTAATTGCAGAGTAAGTGCACTTGAGGTCTGCGCCGGGCGCCATCGATACTGCACCAGTATATAACTAAATTGTTGTAGTCTGTATACGATTTGTTTTATTACTGTTTTAAAAGCATTTTTCGTTTATCTGCTGAACTGATGATAATAAATAATACACTAAGCCGCTGCTGTTACGAAGAATGTGCATATTTCCCAACGACTTAAAAGGTAAACAAGTTCTGTATTCCATAAAAAATCAGAAATAATTTAAATAAATTAATCTGACGACTGGAACAAATTATACCTAAGTTCTAACACACATTCTAAATGGTATTACGACAACAAAATTAAGGAAAGTTCTCACTATTCGCGAATTGTATATTAGAATAAATTTCCATTTCCAATAATTTAAAATTGAATCGTAATAAATTTCGCATCCTAATTTTTACCCAATGATGAAAAATATTCGTGCTCGACCAAACTCTTATTTTAAAGTTTACTGCATTGGTGCCCTATAAATATGAGCATAATATTAGTGCTGCGTTCCAACATATATTTTATAGCGTAAACAATGACTCACAAAAAAACATAAAGATCGTAAACAAATGTTAACATTTAAATAACTGAATTTTAAAGTAATGCCCAACGTAATAACATAAATCATTATTATTTAAAAATAGTCCAAATATTTCCAATCTTAAAAAAATACCAACATTCATAACTGCACCGCACATATTTAAGTAGAACTTAAACTGTGTTGTTAATTAAAAATAAATTCTCTAGTATACCGTAGAAATTGATCAATTACACATTTCTAATGATTGTAGAATAGTTCCGCGTTCAGGTTCGCTATAATGTAACTAAAAATGATTTAAGCCACGCTTAGTGTGCAGTCCAACTGGTAATGTATAAGTAAAATTTGTTACAGAAGCACGTCGTAGGATAAGTATTGTTTGCATGAATATACTAATATATGGCGCGAAACAAATAAATTTTGCATTAAATGTGAAAATGAATTAAACATATGAATAAACACGTTTTCTTTACATATACACCTGTAGTTTAACAAAGCTTTCGTTCTGAGAAAATATTGAAATGTTATTATACTCGTACGAAGAATTGTTTGTTACTGTGGTGAAGAATTATCCACAAGATCTCTTGACAGATTATCAGTGTTACAATGGTAGAAAGAAAAGACGGATTATTTTTAAATAAAAGAATGTCAACTACTAGTTTCATCCGTTACACTGATACCTCAAATCTACACCGTAAAAAAAACGTTCTATATATAACAAATAAAACTTACTTAAATTTAATAAAACTATATGATTCGTAGTCCATTAACTAAATAAATTATTATTGCAATTTATTGGAACTGCAAATACTCAAAAGTACTATGGCACGCAAATATATTTTTATATTTATTAAAAATTTTAGATGGTACATTTGTTATAAATATAATTAAAACATTAATATGTAATAAATTAAATAATATAAAACAATAATAGGTATTTTGTGAGAAAACTGTTTTCCACAAGATATAAAAAGCGTACATTTACCAAACAAGTTATTCTGCAGTGGATTGTAGTAGTTTTGCTAATATAAGACGGTTATTCGGCAGATAAATGTGCAACAAAAGTGATGCAAATATTTTACGATGTGGTGTTTGTACAAAACACCTATATTAATAACCACAAACATATAAGGCCTTATCATATCATTTACATAGTATGTTTTGAATTTACTCAACACTATTTAAATATAGTTTTGGAGGGAAGCTACGTTCTAAGAAAACTGATCTGAATGCAAATATTTTTATAATATTTAATTTAATACACAGTTACAATTACGTTTGATATTCGGATTAAAAATGGTTGTTTACCATCCTACTTATACGAATTATATAAAAAAAAAAACATTTAATTGTATTACGCAAATTTATTCTAATTTAAATTTCCACGATACAAGTGTCAAAAATTATAAGAATCCGTCACAAAACGAAATAATACGCGAGACTTCAACGGTGCGTTAGGCAAGGTACGCGCGCGCTCACTATTCTTTTTGTATCGCCCACTTTCAGATGGTTTCAAATTAATAATCACACAAATGTTGTCTTAGAATGGAAGGTAATGAATGTTATATCTACTACCTACTCTGCAATTCTTCGACCTACTTATTATTATTATTATATGTATATTACTCGTTCAGATTATATTAGCTTCATAGTAATACGGTGAAATTTGATAAAGATTTTAGGTAGTAGACTAACATAAATAAAATTATTTTTGAATTCTAATTGTTCTTAAATGTAATTAAATATTTTTATTATGACAATGTGTTCACTTATAACAAAACCGTTTATAACGAATTCTCGGTTATAACGAACATCTCAGGAAACACTAATGATATAATATATGTATGTATTTAAGTTACTTGCAAAATAGGATTTGTAATTTAATTAATAATATGCCGATAAATAAACATACCTCAATGGTAAAACCAAAAACACAGAGTTCAAATTTCAGTCAGGATCCTCCAAAACACACTATAAGTCCACTTAAAAACAAAACAAATCCCGGCAACTTTCACTAGATTTCTAAATAAAGTCACTTATTTCTAATTTAAGTTTTCAAAATGAAAAAGTCTTTATACAAAAATAACACAATAAAAATAAGTTTCGAAACTGTAAAAATGAACGACACGCGTAGCCTGCTGCTACCTTGGCAACGTCTTAAACCCAACTCTACAACTAGGTAAAATCAAATTCTCCGGCCAGGTAACTCAGGTAAAGTCATTCCAAATATCTTGGCACTGGTGCGACTGGCTTGATATATACGCATACGAGAAAATCAAGTGGAAAAAGAATTGTTTCATAACATATTCTTTGTCTGAATAAATTAATTTGTAGAGCTTGGTCATTTTTTGGCGCCTTAATTTTAATTTTTAAATTACTTGCGTGAAATTAAAATATTATAATAAGGTGCCATGTTAAATTTGCAGATTTGGTAGCATTTGCACAGTTATATAAAAGTATTATAAAAGTAAGAATTTTTACATTCATCGCTAGGGATGTGGAGATGGTAATTTACCGGCGGTAATTTTGTTATCTTTGCACTCTAAATACTATTCATAGATACTTAAATCATAGATCTATGTTATGAATTATATATTTCTTTTTTAATAATTTTTTTTATTTATAAATCAAATGCATTTTAGTTCAAGTATATAATTAATAATCTCAGGTAGCTAAACCAATCATACTTGGATTAAGTAGATTTTAATACTAAGTATTAAACCACAAATATCCGATTGTTAAAATTTTATTTCAGCAAAAAACCCAGTTTCAAAATGTCCTTGAAAATTATCTCCCCTATTTCGATTTAGTTGTAAATATGTTGTTTATATTGCACGTGTATTTTGAGTTTATTAAATATGTACCAAATTCGCAAATTTACAACACCGGCTTTTATTATTTCATTTTTAACAAGAAGCATAAAATGAGATAATTATTTATACGATTTGCGCTCAATTGGAAATAAGTACTTATACTCCTTAATATTTTATTTGAATAAATATTATTAGTATTGGTTTGTTGACTGATGGCGAATCCTTTTGAGCTTGCTTGCTATAAAATTAGACTATAACCAAATCGTTGGGCTATCATTGGGATAAATTAAATTCAATAAGGTAGATATTTTTAGCTAATTATAATAATAACATTCATATTGTCTTATATTAAAATTAAACACCGCCTAATTAAAATGAAGATTATAATAAATTTACGCAGTTGAAGTAGTAAGATACTGAAATAGATTTCTTTAAAAGAAATTAATTATTATTTTAAAATATTTTAATGAAGAAATATTAAAATAAAAAATCAAAAAAAAAAAAAAATTTTTAATGGTCAATTTATACAGGTGTGTTTTTATTTCCATTTTTTGTTCTTTTGAGAATGTTTCCACAATATTTGAAACTTGAGGACGACCTGATAAGGATCACAAGTTATATGGTGGTTACACAAGGGTCATGGGAAGAATCTACCACAACAGTTTGGTTATAATTTCCACCATAAGAAGAAAGAAGAGCCGACTGAACTACTTTGCATAATTTTAACAAACAAACAAATTTGTCACTGTTCATAATTTGTTTGCATTAAAAATTTATATGCGATTTAAATTCTGCTCTTGCCACCACTGATTAATGGAGAACATTAAATTATTTAAAACCGCATTTGGGAGTGTAAAACGGTGCTAAATATATGGATGTAAATTCATTAAATTATGAACGACACGCCCAAGAACTGCTATAAATTAACGAAATAAAACTGACGGCTAAATTTCGCGCACTTTAATTTTACACTAGTTTATAGTAAAACAGTTCTTTATTTAGAGGTTTATATTAACTTTTTTGGACTTTTGAGGGTATTAATTACAATTTGAAACAAACTTATATATATTTTTTTAAATCGTTACACGCCGACCGCTTCAACACAGTGATTATTTATTTATGGTTTGGAAATTTCTTTATCCTTCTCTTAAAATTTATGGCTGAATTTCACGCGATGAAAATAATTATAAACGTTTATTTTTCATTCGAATGCAACACAGTTAGGCATGGATAGTTCTTATAGAGAATGTGTAGTTATTTTTCGACCAGTCGGTAATATAAACTTTCAACTTTGACACCGAGAAATATGTACCGGTTCTTTGAGAAGAATGTCGACAGCATTTTACCTCAAGTTTTTTTTTTTAATGGTTCGAAATCATAAAATTTATTTTACTACTTCGAAGAATATTTTACTTCAACTTTTAACTAGAAAACAAGATACAAAAATAAACTTTGCTTTAGCAAGATTCTTTTTCTTCTCAAACTGAGGGCTTCAACTTAGAAAAGTAGATACACATAAAAACAATATATAAATAAGGTCACCTATATACAAATTTTAATTCCATATAAACAAACACATAACTGTATGTGTGTATTCTTCGTAATTTTATAAAAGACAAAAAGATAAAATTCTCCCACGCTGAAGACAGTTCTAAACAGAGGCAATTTAGAACCTCCTCTTTTGCATAATATGCAGAGCATAATCTATATACACAGATCGCGATTGTAGATAAAAATCGCAAAATGGAGTCTTGGAATTTTATGAATTACAATAAAATATTAGTATTTAGTTCAATACTAAATATATTTATACGGAACTGAATTTAATATTTGTCTAATTCCTTATATATTTGTGAATCAAAATAAGCTGATTTACTCAATAAATAAATACGAATAAATGTACTGATTGGTGCAAATCCGTCATTTTAGCTTGTTTAAAAAAATTACTTCATCAGTAGTGAATTGCAAGTCGCAATTGATTTAGGATTTTGTTAGCTGTCTAAGGGACAGTAATGACAACTTTGTGTATTTTTACGATGCGTCTCTTCACAAAAACATTAAAATGATAAAAAAGTAACATATCCCTGTCGACACCATAGTAAATTGTTATTTTATGTATGTATATGTTGTATGTCAAAATGGTTATCTTTATTATTACATTGGTAGAATTTGCTGCAGAGTTTTAATTAATAGATAACTTAAAAACATTGAAAAAGTCTTTATAAATGTTATATAATTCGCAATACAAAAAATATTTTAAACTAAGCAAATACAATTTTTCTCAATAAATTAATAAATATCCATGAGCAAAAAAATTTAATTGATTATCTTTGTGGTTTGTCGGGTAAAAGATATGGAAAATTATTATCACGGACCAAATATGTATTTTGTGTTAACTGATTCTGTGGTTTCAAGTGATAATTATTTGATGATTTTCAAAATTACATTCATTATTCGATTTAGCCATTAACAAAATTGTTTCTACCTAGGTCCGCCGCGGTTCCCGGAGCGGCTGCAGTCAGAGTGTAACAATATACAAGAACGTGAGAGCGTGATCTTGATAAGATGGCTTGCAGAGCAGAGCAGAGCAATGCAGCGCTGCGCAGATGTATACCGTATACCTCGTATGTTCGTGACTTCAAAAGTGGCTATGTGCTGACCGCAGCACTCGGTGTCATATGTTTTCAGCACAATCACGATCACGGCGAACGTTCTTTCGTAAGATCAGTTTACATGCATACCGAGTATGTTAAACATAATTAAAACAACCTGGATTTATTTTTCATTTTTATTCCCTTTCTTAACGAACCACCACATATATTTTAATCAAATACCAAATATATCACTATTAATCTAAATGCGCATGAAAACCACTACTCGATTTACATAAAAAAAAATAATATAATTCCAAAATAATTAACGTATAAATTTGTTCTTAAAACGCTGTAGTAAAATATGAATTAATAACGATTTTAAAATATTTTATTTTATTAATTCTAAAATTATTACAAATAAACGATCTAATATACATTTTGTGTTTCGTTATGCGAAAGAATTCGTAACGGTTTTAAATGAGCGGTTAAACATGAGTCAATATTTAGCAAATATTTGCAGATTCTAATTTGATGTTGCGCACAAGCGATGTTAATTTGTTATTGTATGTTTATTTAAATGGTACTACCAGGCGGAATTTTATAATCTTTGTGTAAATTACAAACAGATTAGATTACTCAATTACTGGTATTTATATCCCTTGCCGCTTTAATAATAATGGCGTGCGATAATAAAATAAAAACTGTTTAGTTAAGATAAACTGTAAAAAAGGGATAGTTTGTGTTCAAGAACGTGCCCGAGCGCAATGAAAGTCGACGCTTACACAAATCTAGGTTAATTCCTTGTCCATACTTTCTACACAAATTACAACAAATGCGCTGAAAAAAATACGCACATGTCGCTTGTGTGACAAGCCTCAAAAACAACAAAAAACAAGCCTTATTTAATCAATCGTACGACAGTTCCATATTAACCATTATCATTAAAAATACAAAATAAATAGGATACCTCGTAATTATTAAAATGCCTAGTCTCACATTAAATATGATATAAAATCAAAAATCCCAAGCACTTAATAAAAATGGCACTTTAAACTGAAATATTTTAAATATTTGATATTGGACACGAATTTGTTGTACCTTTCGCCAAACAATAACCGAACAAACTGAATACTAAACTCACTACGGCTATGAGCACGACTCGACAGAAAAAAAAACATAATAATAATATAATATTTATGTTATCATTAAACTACTACGTATGGAATATGATCCTATGTATGTAAATAACTACAAACAGAATAAGGTTACAATCTAACTATTTTACAACCCGATAACTATGAGAATATTTATGATGTTGCCACTTAGGGGGCGAATTTCATATTATTTAATATGCAATTTTATATTTTTGAAAAATACGCATATGTTCGTTCATTTCTACTTATAATTAAAAAATAAGCGTACATAAATAAGTCACAATTATAATTTAAATGTTATTTCACCTATATGAAAGTTTACTCTACACTATTTACGTATACGTTTCATTGAAAATCCAAAATTTCGTTAAAACAATTACATCACAAAATATAATCGTGACTTAATTTGAATAACCCTGAGTTCGCATGCCAATAAAATCTCATCAAACTCACCATCGATATATCTTCTGGAGCGAGCCGCCATGGCCTTGATGTTATCCTTAAATGGGCCCTCCGTTGTTTTCCCATATAAACACCATACCACAATGCACTCGCAGGTCGTATACCGTTACAAGTATATATCACATATCACACAAACACCATAATACTCAGTTCACTATTTTCAACCATACATGGTTGTTTTACACATTACATTGCTAGAGCAGAAAAAATATTATAATTTCTTTGAAATTCCATAACCCGTATATTTATAACTTAAAAATAAATATTTAACTCTAAAACGACTAAATTTATTATAAATTATTGACAGGATTTCATATTATACATATTAACATAAATTATAATTAACTTATTAATTAATGTACACAGTGCACATATATTATTAAATATTTTACTAAAATTATCAAATATTTTAATATATCGATGTTTTACTGCGTAGTTAATTTACTTGCGTTTACATCAACCCCTTAGAAAACATCTGCTAAATTAACCACAATATTGATTTATTAGTTCTTTAAATACAATTTAATTTTGTTAAAATTCAAAGTGTGCAAATAAGTCGTGTATGTTTTCTATAAGGGTTGATTGTCTTACAACTAACTTATATTAATGTAATTAATAATTGCTTTACGAAAGATCCACATTTGTGGTTTGAAAATTAAATACTACATAAATAAGGAAATCTAAAATCTGACAAAAAAACATGTGTTAAACTAAAAATAATGGACTGTCGGGCCAAAGCATCTAAGATCTAAAACGCTGACAACCTTGAGTTATTTTATTTTTCTCTTTTATAATTAATGACAAACTCACCTAAACAGTGGCGGAGCCACAATTACTATTATCCCCCAGAAATTTTAATAAACACAAAATAAATAAATTTATCAAAATTAATACATAAATTGAATTTAATATTAGTGAAGTTCTTTTGAATATTTTTCGTATTGTTTAAAAAGTAAAGGCATTTTATGGATAATCTTACTGTTTGTAGTAAAGAGCGCCTATGGTTAAAACCATACACTCTAACCTCAAGTTCTGAAGAGCCCGCTCACAGTTAGATCCAAGATAATGTTGAAGGGTCAGCTTACCTGAAAGAAGAAACAATATATGTTAACAATGATGTTAGAGTTAGATTTAAAAAAGACATTGGTTAAATTTGAACAGAAGGAAATTATTACAGGTTCTGCACTTCTTAAAAAGGTTGACTCTTAAATCTTGAGTTTCATAACAAATATTGAAACTCTTGTGTGGATATTTTTTATATGCTTTGGGAAATAATACTAACAAGTGAAATACGTTACATACTTTCGTAGCGGCGAATTAAAGAAGTATATATACGTAACGGTACTCAAGTGATTTCGATTCAACATTCTCACATGCTCATGTTCATTAAACTATAGAACCGCGACTGTAATTACCTACATGCTGGGAAAATTAGGTTTTTTATTACGTTTTTACGTTTGCAGATTCTTGGTTTTGGGAATTTTATGATGTACTATGTTTTTTTTTTCAAACAAAGAATATAGAATTCACAAAATGGGATTGTTATTTTTATTGTTTAGTTACCAAAGAAAATTTGTGCTAGTTTTCAAATAACTGTTCCTACAGATTTAGACATTATGATATTATCTTATTTTCTGTACATTTTGACTGACATTAGAATCATAATCGCTTAATAATTTGTCCGTTTACAATAAAAATAATTTAGGATATGCTGTAAAATTTAGTAAATTTTTGAGATAATGGAGTACAAGGGGTAAAAGCGTTTCTATCGCTTTCAAGAATTTAGCTTCACTTTAAGTTTATGAGCACTTTTAAATTTATAGTTTCATATTTTATAGCCACTGTTTTTTTTATGTTAAGTCACAAAATAGAAGCTACATACGCCATTGCAAAAATAACAGCATTGACCATGAAGTTCCTTTATAAAATTGTAGTAATTGTTTGAAAAGATATCGTATGAAGCAAGTTCCCAACAATAATTCTAGCATCGAACCTACGAACAATCAATCAACTATTTATGTTTTGTGTGGTCGCGAAATGTTACTTATATGTAAAAAATACGTAACAATGTTGCGTGTTCATGATTAATTGTATAGGTGGATGCATTCTCTGCGGCGTATTACCAAGCATAGCAATGCTTTAGCTCCGATTGGAATAAATGCAGATTGTTGCAGACATGGAAGAAAGACCTCGAAGGCCTCGTCTCCGCAAAGTAATTGGAGCTATGGAGGTTATTATCGAGTTGTAAACTACGTAGATTTTATTTCAGTTTGTTAATAATAAAATCAAGGTTTTCGAAACAGACAAGGTGTTATTTTTCATATTTTGCAAGTTTACTCTTATATTAATACTTTGTTAAATTAAACGAAATTCCTCTGTAATACCACGCCACTGCGTGGTTATAATCAAGTTATAAAGATTGTAATAATAATATCAAAATAGAAAAAACTTAAATACATTAAGAAAAAAAGAAACATCACGGACAAAGTTCTAACGTTAAAACACAACGGTAATAAAAACATAGAAGGAACATGAGGAACAAGTTGACTCGTACGTACATACATATAAATTCCAAAGAGCTGCACGAGTCGTTTGAACAAAAATCTAACAATTCCAAGAGCTATGGCCGGCTGTGGTTCGCGAGGTCTCCACTCGCGCCGCGTCGCAATGGTGCGTACTCTGCGGTAACGGTCATCCGCAGAGTGGTCAAGCAATGGTGTGCGGGGGAACTGGCTTGAAAGTCACGCCTTCGAAGGAATGTTCATTAGAGATTGCACGTTCTATACATATACGGAATTCAACTTTATTTATACATATTTTTCTGGTTTATTGTTGTGTTTTTGTTAAATTTATTGATTTAGAGATATTGGAATCGGAATATTCTAAAGACTAGAGACTTCGAAGAGATGAATCTAACGCGTATAATCTTATCATATTCTTCGAGCAGATGTTGTGGTATCTTCATAGAACAAATATTTAGTTTTCCCTTGTATTTCCTTGGAGATAGGCTTTACAGTTCTAATCTCATAGCTACAGGGACTTGCTTATTTTTACACTAAGTAGTGATAATCATACGATAACGTTACACACTGTAAAATATTTCAAGATATTTATTACTTGTAACGAAAATTTACTCCAAGATATAGTATTTGTTATGAATTATCATAAAAATAAAATTAAACGCAAATTGCTTTTACTCAATACAAAAAACAAACTTACTAAATTAAACGCTTGGTAATTTTCACAAAAGTATTTTTATTTAGTAGGTTTAAACCATGTTTCATATCGCCCTCATTACGAAAATAATTCATATAATTGAATCTATGGCACTCGGTCATATATTTACCGTAAGTTTATTTAATTTTTTATGAGTCCCATTATCGCAAAAGTGAAATATTTTCAAGTGATTTAATATCATCGGAAAAGTGTAAACGCTAAATTTGAATTATTGATAAGACAACTAAATATAAATAAATATGTTTTGACGGCTTATGGTCTAGAATACGTAAAACGCAATATAATATTTTCATATCATGAAAGTTAAGAAATGCATATATTTAAAAAAAAGTCTTATCTAGAATTACAGATATGGCTAAACTCAAAATATTGACTGAACATATATTTATTGTAAATATGTAAATATCAATTCGGCTATAGTAAGATAACAGGTAAAACATACAAATTTATTTCGGGATAAAAATTATTTTTAGTTCAAAATATTGATTAGCTTGTGAATAATGACTCTATTAAGTATCATATAAATCTCTAAAGGAAACAAAAATAAAACAATTTTTATCACGCTTCGTCATTACGCGTTTAACGTATCAATTATGACTTAGCGTCAACATAAAAATGATGGTATCCGGTTGTGTCGTGTGCCATCTTGCGGCTATTAACTGTAGCAGTTTTATTTTCTATTCAGATTAAATCCGGCGGAAGCATACCAAACAATGTATAAATTACATTGTGATAATTATCGGTTTGGGTGTTATAATTATGAAGGAAATTGATACCTACATTTCTAAACAGTTTGCATTTTTGTCCTATATTTGCGCAAGTGGAACTTAAATGTGTTAAGTTCTGATTAGCGGAAATAGCGAATGATAGGTTATAATCTAATTTTACAACTGCAAACGGATATAAATTTAATTATATATTATTATATTTTGCGAGACAAATTTTAATGAGACACTTTTCTGTTAAAAGATACTTTGTTAGATCAATCAAGAATATATAAATACCGGCTATTAACAAAATATTATTTTTAAAAAAATTAATTTTTTTTCAAAAACGTTCTGCAAAACATTAAAAAAAAAATTAGAACTTGTATCACCAACAAAAAATGAAGAGATTAAATTTAAAATAAATAATCAAAAATCCATAGATCTATATACTGTTTTGGACCGACATCTACCGTGATCTATACAAACTAGATATCTATATATGATCTTAAAACTAAGATGACTACAGCGACACAGTATGTGCAACGGCAAGATCTTTAAATAAACCTTCACCAATTCTACCGCTAGGTGTCTACCGACTTCCATAACGAGTTCCTACTCACAATCAGTGGTGGAGATACTTGCAATAGTTTAAAATTAATTTTAAAATATGGACCGTATTTATATGGCTTGAAAAAAAAAGATTTTACCAATAATAACGAAAATCCAAAATTAAAAAAAATTATTATACGAAACACAATGATTTAAGATGTGGCCTTGTTTTTTATATAAATGACTGTACACTTTAAAGTAGAATAACGAAATATAAATTTAGGACTATATTTTTATCTTTAAGCGCTAGTTTTTTTTTCTGTAAAAATTAATATCAATAATATGTTTAATTTCAAAAATACTAACTATTATATAATAGCCCTAATTGAATGTAAATTTGCAGTACCATATAGTATTTGCAATTTGGAATTTTATAGAAATTCTATGGAATATTTTATTTCGTAAACAATGCATCATAAGTTAAGTTATATAGTATTTTGTTTGCGTTCTGCTTCAAGTATTTCAAACTGACACGAAGCTAGATTACAAGTAAAGAGTCTTTTATTATACCAATCAAATACTCTGAGGAACAAACATTTCCTAAGAATTAAAACGCAGGTTAACCATTTCGTGAAAACAATAGAATAACATAAATGTGTATATATTTTTGAGATATCTTAAAAAATAAGATCGTCGAAAATAAATTTGAAATTTAAGTATATTTTGTTATTTTATTTAAGTGTAACTTATTTAATTTAAATAATACAAAATTTGACCTTGGTACTTTAGGAGCAATCATTGCAGTCTACGCATATTTTGTACCTCCTATTCAAAAAGTTTCCTTAAGGAAATACCAAAATAAATCAGGCTAATAAACGACTTTAGATCAAATAATTAAAAAAAAAGTAATTCTGAGAAATGCATATAGACAAATAGAATATATATTTTGACTATTATTATTATTTATATTATAATATAATTATTGTTTGAAGTATTATTTGTAGGTACTTATTTATATGCGGAAAAAAACACACTTGTTGTGTATTGTATATTGTTTATTATGCTTGTCTGGCAACGGTGTACAATGGCGGCTAGAATTTTACGCTTGAGAACTTGCGATATGTTGTGTAAACCTAATCTTATTCTTTCTGCAAGATGTGTGTATGTGTGTATATGGTAACATATACATACACAGTTGTGTTATGACCGTGAACAAGCATATGTAGTACAGTCACCCACAACAGCATGCACATGTATTGTTTTATAACTCAAATAAATATTAAACCATTTTCCCGCAACACTATTTATTTTTTGGTGGATTTAAATTAATATTTATAAATATTTGAGATAATTTTATAGATGATTAAATTACATTTTATAATTTATTTAATATCTATAAAATTCCATTACTGTTACTAGTTGTGCCGTTCTGATTAACTAATGATTTGCAATATTTAATTAAGTCTGTTTCAAAACAAAACTTCTAAAAAAATATTAATACAATCGGTTAATCAATACAGTATTTTAAAGGATAAAAAATTCTAGAATAATATACATAAACGTTTCGTCTATCGCAACTATAGCTATAATAAGAGATGACCTGTATTGTTTCTGTATGAATTAAAGTTCATTTCGATATAAACACACAATTGAATATCGCACGCAGTAATAGTAGACGTACGTGCAAATTGTCAACAGTGTGTGATTTATTATTACACTTTCTATTTTACATTCAACACCTGTTGTACTCAGGTGGTTTGTGGGTTTAACTCTTATGGATGAGTTATAGATGCCTTATAGAAAATTGATTGCTCATTATAAATATATCTAAAATTAATAGAAATCAGTTTAATATTCATTTTGACTACTCTATTTGAATTTTTAAATAAAACATCCTAAATTGTATGCATGAAGAACGGTATTACCATAGCAGCTAAATCCTCAAATTTATGAGCTATGGTATACGTAAAGGAAGTTTGTTGTAAATTTGTATATAGGCTTTTCAATTTTAAAATGCTTTTAAAATATTTTCGTCGTCAAAATATTCGGTGTTATCTTTTTCGGTAATCAGAATTGTTAATTTTTCGAACAACTTTACGGAAATGGCATATTTCACGAGATAGTTCGCAAAAGATAACATTTTATAACTTCCTTTCAATGTTAAAAATTTACTAACTATAAATATATTTAGCGGAAAAAAAAAATTGGGGAATTATTTTGAAGATTTTTACATAAAATAAATTTAGAACAATTATTGTTACTTTGAGTGGTGTGTGTTTTTGATAGTAAAATAAGTTCAGTTATATTTATGTATCTGGTAATATCTTAATAAAAAGTCGTTTTGAATGCCATTTCAGTGCTGATGCAAATGGCAGGGTGTGGTATTACGAATTTTCTCGCATATTATTTATAAGAAATAGTTGATGATAGAGTTTAGCATAACCGGTCATCTTAAGGTATCCCTCCACTTCGCAACGGATGCAATTCGTCGTTTTGTCGCTGGAGGGCATCACCGGCGTTTCCGGTGACCCTCCACGTGCCCATACCTTCTCTAAGACAACCACTATTACCTTATTCTTGGTACTCGTGTTCATGATGTTCTTGTATTGCAGAAGGTGTGGCATGTAATTGTTAAGTGTATGGGACTTGTTATGGTTGATGGCGTCCTAAAGAATCTTACCGTTAGACAGATTGTATTACCAGTACAGAGTACAGTAGTCGGTTTGCCACTTTTTATCTTTCGATAGCCTTTTCTTTGCTATATTATCTACGTTTTTGCAATACAAAAGAAGCTATTTCAATTTATTTCATTCTTTATAAAATTCTTTCGTTTACAGAAATATATCTCGAAAGTTGAGACAATTCTTACCACCATAAGCATAGGTATTAGATCTATTCTTGTTTATAGCTTAGATATTTATATTTTTAAATAAATATTATGGATAGTCTAATTACTTATTTATTTCAGATAAAAAAATAAAATTTATAACAATGTAAAAATTATTAAAATCGACAAAATAATCTTTTTTTAAACCATTCGTATCAAGTACAATAAATTATCGAAATTCACAGAGTCGAGTAATTAAGAAATAATAATAATTGTAGTTTGTATGGTGATTTTCTGAATTTCATTGACTGGCTAAATTCAAATAAGAAGTATATATTTACACAGTACAACTGTTGTTCTTATGTTTGTATGTAGCGATTTGTGCCATATGAATAGGTTTGTTGTGTATACGAACATAAGTACATACGTACGTACTACAGAATACTAAGCAACAAACTGCGCAAGTGTGTTCTTATGTTGTGTTATGCAGAACAGTTGATGGTGAATATGCGTGGGCACAAGAAGAATCTGTTAGTGGGAGGCCAAGAGCTGGTTCTCTCCAAGCATGCGAATTTTTTATTTACTTGTTTTTATTATATCGCTAAGATCTTGCTTGTTCGGGCTTACATCATATCGCTTCTAAATAGCGAACAAACATTCACTTTGAGAAAAAAATAATCGAATAAATGTACTGTTATTTAAATGTTTGAACAATGTATTGTTAATTCAAACGGATATATTTTTGTTTTCAAGTGGATTTTTCATTTAAAATCCAGGAAGTGCATCCCATTTGTTTCAAACTATGTATACAATGTCTAGGATTACTCCAATATGCAATATCATATAGAGAAACACTTGATTAGGTTAGTCGGGTCTCAAGTAGCCGCGCGTGTTGAGAACTAAAGGCTATGGACAGCGCCATGCGGGTTCCATAAGATGGGAACAATGCTGGGAAATACTTAAAATTATATTGTCGATGAGAAACAATAAGAATACTTCAGCAAGAGATTACTACATGGTACTATTAAAAATGTACTTCTCTTTATTTAAAATGATCAAATATTACAAATTTTGTTCTACTGTGAAAAATAATAAAGTACCCTAATATTTTTGGTTGTTTTTTTATACGGCACAAATACGTTCCAATAAATAACAATTTTGTAGCAAAAAACTATTAAGATTTTCATTCGAAGATTACTTTAAGAGGGTTTATTATCTGACTCATTCGTACACATAGTATAAAACTACCTTTAAATAAAATGTTGCGAAGTTGACGCACACGAAAATATTAATCAAAATCCCCTAACTGACTCACATTCATGTTTCATTACCGTCTCATCATAAAATGAACCCTTTGGTCAGTAACTATTGTTTATGCAATCAGCAATGCTTCGCGTGACCGTAACGGTGCCGATTGAGTCAGCCAATTTAGTGCATGAAATCACGCACTCATACACTACATTTTATATTTTAAAGTTGAATAACAAATATTGAATAAACTGATTGATATTAGCACAATATGGTTAGGCGCCATGATACTCAGACTGTGACATATGTCACGATCTTATTACTTACTGAGTCATTTAATTTAAACAAATCAAAGTTCAGTGCACATGTATCTGCATAGAGAATAGATAATTTTTTGATATTGCTCAGGCTCAATTTTGACTTGATACAAACCTGGACACAGAATAATAAATGATACGTTGAATACACAAATAAATAACCAATTCATTAAAATCATGTATTATTTTGATGTTTACCATATGTAGCTATTAAATATTTTAAACATTAGTGCTTTGATCAAATTACTATAGAACACAAATAAATACATATATTCTTTATTTATTATCATATCAGATTTCATCATAAATTATCATGAATTTCAAAAGTTTAAAGTCGAGAAAAATAATATAGAACGAGAAAAAGGTATGGAATTTCATTTGAAATCATAAGTAAAATCTTGTATTATTAGCTCATAATAGTTTTGCAATGAGAACAATTCATATTTTTTCTTAACGCCTTTCATGACATGTTACAGTCAATAAGTAGGTCGAAATAAATGTATGCCGTTTTTTAAACCTTTCTCAAACGGAAATACACAAATAAAAAAACATATATACTATGCACCGGATAGGAAGCTCTATTTACTTAAAAATATTAACCATATGTTTTTCCGAAAATGGTCGAATTTATATTTCCCCTCAAGTTCACCAGTGTGAGAAATGTCTAAACGTCTTGAAGACACAATCAAACCGTCTTCGGAAGGGTTACCAACGGACAATGCAACCCTTTCTTATAATTATATAAGATGTTATAGTTCTTACTACAGACGGATATTTAGGTACGTGAAACTTTGAATTAAATACAAAAAAAAATATTTGAATTTTGAAAACAAAACAAATACGATCAAAATAAAATTCGATGGAGTGAAAAAATATTAAAAATTTTTTAGAAAATTAAATCAGTTACTATATTATATGAAGGAAGAGAAATTTGCGGATACTCTGTAAAAAAATAGTCGTATCAACTTTCTCTAGTTAAATTTTTTATCTAAAATTGAATATAGCAGAAAAATAAAATTTTACAAAATTAGTATTGTTTTTAAAGTATGTTATACACAGATCCATTAAATCTAAAAAAAAATATGGTAAAAACATTTTTGAAAATGAAAACAATTTTTTATTTGCCTTAATTAATAAATGTAATAATATGTTTCTGAAATTATATTTAAAAATATGTATATTAGCAGTTAACATATTTATATTATACAGTATTATACAGTAGTGTTCACTTATAACGAACCCGTTTATAACGAATTTTTTAGAGTGAACCTCGGATATAGCGACCTATGTTGAATGCAAAATAGACATTCGTTATATTCGAACTTCACTGTATACATATTTTTATATAAAATAGTAAAAAGATAGATGCAATGAAGTATCCCTTAAATAGGATAGTGTGTCAAATAAATCACCAGCATCTAACTGAGATGAAAAAGATTTCGACTGGCCCTGAGAAACGTTAAAAGAATCGTCAAGTTCACATTTGTGTCTCTGAGAAAATAATAATTCCAAAGACAAAAACGGCGGGCTCGTGAGAACACATGCGGCCATATCGCGTGACTGTGCGTCCTCTCTTTCAACGCACGTTCGCCCCTATCTATCCATCATTGTTTAGTTTCTTGGGCAGATTCTTTTCCCAGCACCATCACACACACAGAAGGTTCTGGTCGTCGCAATGTTTTTTTTTTTTACATCTTTTGCTTTAAGTGTTTATGTTTATTGTATTTGGCAATACATGCTGCTTATTTGTAACAGGACAGACTCCCGCTAACTTAATGCGCGGTTTTGAGTCTGGTCATGTATCAAGCTGAATTAATCGATGTAGGGTTTACAAAAAAAATAAAAAACATTTGCGGCATTGACATACTAAAATAAATTGTTACTTTTTTAAAAGCAACGGTACTTTTAGATTTTTAGCCCGTATTCGCAGGAGTCAAGAGCAAGAGATTTTATTTAAAAGTGAAAGCAGATGATAAAACTTAACATACATTGTTCTGATGTCACATTTGTGACGCGTAAGAAAGTAGCTATTACTGTTTTTTAATAAAAATTATGATGAAAAGTCTATTTAGTCATTTTCGAAAATTGCGAAAAATCACTCTAATTATTAATTTTTATCTATATAATAAATCTGAATTATTTGTCTTGATACCAGTCCACTTTGAGGTGTATATGTAAAAATTGCAATATAATGAAAAACCTAATTAATTTTGGATTATTAATTGACCATCCAAAATTTTTTGTATCAACATTTATTGTTAGTCCATCATGATTGAAGGGCATACCTTCGGGTTTTAGTATATATAAAAACTATGTATTGTGAGGCTAAACTAGCCTTTTGTGCTAAGAAAAGTGCGTTCTTAGTATGCCTGGTTACCTGCATGAAAATATCGGCAGGTGTGTCCGGTACCAATATTAAATAACAGCGTAAACCTAGGTGAAGTACTGTTCAATTTATAAAGGAATTGCAGAGATAATTTCGTGAAATGCGTTGCCCAGTACTATTTTTTTAATATCGTTTAAATTTTAAAAATATATATAATATATATAAATTAAAGTACTTCTTCACAAACCTATGCATGTTAAAACTATCGCCAGATGTGCAGAGAATAAAAACTTATAAATCTATAAATATACATAAATTGTTTTGTTTAAACATTTTTAAAGATATAATGCTATAAAATCAATAAAAGTATATACTTGAAAGTAAATCTTAAAACAAATGTGTATATCTACTGGTAATTGTGAGTTATTCTCCCGCAACATCCATTTATCGTTTTTGTTGAGCGTATGTCACGACAACTAATATTATATTCAGGGACTGTTACACAAATATTAGCTAAGTCAACCAC
The DNA here is from genome assembly GCA_944738965.1 of Nebria brevicollis. NCBI lineage: Eukaryota > Metazoa > Arthropoda > Insecta > Coleoptera > Carabidae > Nebria > Nebria brevicollis. The sequence goes on from OX122906.1 coordinate 1,883,664, forward strand.
TTAATGGTTAAATAAACCAGGTGCTACTAAAGATTTTTAAGAGCTCTTTTGGTTCCCAGGACCCAGAACCACTAAACAACAATACAAAAACTAAATATACCTAGTTTTGTTTACTGTTCCGTGTCAAATTACGAAATAACACTGCGAAAAAAATAATACTTATAAACTATAATCGTAAATGCGTATTTTTGCCAATGTGCAATATGGTTATTAATTGTCAGGAATATTTCATCCTCTATTTTAAAATTAATATTTTTATATTTATCTGGTTTTCCCATTTGATAATATAAATGTAAAAACTCGAGAGATAACATGAATTCATCGAATTTATTAATACAAATGTAAATCTCTGCATAAACATTATTAATGATGTAAAAATATATTTCGTAAATAATACCAAGAAATTGATTGCAAAATATAAATAATATGCTTGCAAAACAGAATAGTTTTTTGATTGTACAGAGAAAATATGAAATGCAATTTAATGGAACGGATATCTGTTGTATTTCTAATTAATAGAGATTAATACTTCTAGATCTTAGGCGAAAGAAATATTATATAGTTTCACTTTTTCTCAATAGAACTGTCGAGGTTAAACCATTGAGAATGCACTAGCGCTGAAGATTTTTTAACATCTTTTGGAATCAGATGAAAGTAGATCTCACGGTTGGCTTTCGGTGTCATGTTTCGTCTGTTTTTCGTCTTTACTGTTCCTATCTACAGAGTTTACAATAACGTCAAGAGGGAATAAAAAATGTTAAGTTATTTTACTTTTAAATATGTTTAACACATTGTCAACTTTATTTCAAATAAGTGCTACAAAAAATACGATTGGCGATTTTCTAAACAGGGAGATTTGTTTAAATTTTGACTAGTGTTTAGAATGTTTGTACCGCCTATAAAAATATCTTATATAAAAGCTCAAGTATAGGCGAATAGGATACGTAAAACTAGAAAGGTCCGACTTGTAGGCTAACTATCACTATTCAATGAATTCACAAAAGATTGGGCAAAATCTTTAAGGCCGCCTTTGACCATTTCGTTGTCAATTGTCCGAGTGACGATCAATCTTCTAGGACCTATACATTCAACCAACTTAAAACTCGTCATATCGTAATGAGGCACATGAGTTAAAACTATTTGGTTGAATTTGCGTCCATTGTTTGTATGGAATTCGATATACATGATGAACGAATTTTTTAGGTTTAACAGATGTTCGGCGGCTGCCGGTTTTCCAAAAATTTAACATCCTCAGGATGCTGATTTTTTTACGAAATGTTTGCTTATTTAAAGTTGTATATTGGCAAATATCAAAATTTAGCATGTTTAAAATTAATAAATGTTTAATTTTCAAAATGTTTATTTATTTTTTCTATTATCTAAAATTACATATTCGTTTGTTATTCGTTAAGTGATTTAATACCGAAGGTCAGCAGTGCCATTATTCATGCAAACAAAATGTCTGAATCTTGTGATCCATTTGGTATCGAGAGTTGCATATGCCTAGGTGCTCTAAAATCTAATGAATGTAAAAAGTACATGAAACAACTTTTATAAATAAGTATAAACGATTTTCTTTTATGTACTTTTTACTTTATAGTAAATACTTTCCTTATCCATCGAAAAGAATCCAGGATAATTTTTAAATTCAAAGTATTTTAATATAACAATTCCCCGTATGCAGAGAGCGGTACTGCTTTAGGGAAATGCTTTGTAATTAAGGGCCATTCGCTTAAGTGCTCTTGTAATTACACAGACATTTATATCATATTAGGATAGTAACCATATATAGTAACACCTTTTATAAGAACTCATTTCGTCTCCCATAAAGAGTTCCATATTAAACGATACAGTCAAAAGATATCTGAATTTTGGCGTGTTGAATTATTTCTGCGAGAACTTGCAGCATCTCTTGGCTCTGTATAGCTTATATAGAAACACGTTTTGCCGCCCACGGTTCATGTGTGAGGCGGAGACACTGTCAGGAAACTTGATTTTCTTTCATGACGTCATTTCCTTTGCAGGTAACTTAATTGGCATAGATATTTTAATGGTATGGCCAAACCAGTCGTATAACGCTTCGACACGAACTCTTAACTTCTTTGTTTTGAATTCTTTACCAATACATTTATGTTGTGTTTTGTTTCAAAACTAATCCAACATTCATATGTGTATCAGGACACTTAAACAAATCCTTTTATCAATTTCATAATAAATTTATTTAGTTCATATTGAGTAAAATCTTTAGTAGACTAAATGGAGTCATAAAAGTCACATTACACCATATTTATATTTGTAGGGAAAACTGATTGTGTGATTCAAACACAATTGATTTTAAAAACAAAACCTACTTTATATACATACGTCATTTTTGTGTTCCCAGGGGTCAAAATATAATCAATATAAATAATACACAAACAGAATCAGCTATCACTTGAACTTTCGCACATCCTGTTTTCATTACTCAAATATATGTATAAACATTAATTAATTTAAATTTTATTTTGTATCAATATTTGCGTATATATATAATAGCGCACTTTGTACATTAAAACTTTGCTTTTGGAACTTTTTCTAGCCAAAAATTCTTTATAATAAATATATGTTAGCAAGAGTGTACCAATTTTGTGAGGTGACCATAAAATAAATTGCTGTTATGGAAATTTAAGCTATACATGGAACACTTGAACCATATCAACCACTTAACAATGGGAGTAACCAACTGGAACCAGGAACATAAGCCAGACAACGTTTTACTTTTATAAAATATATATACATACATATAAAAAAAAGGGTACAGATACATATAAATTAATTCAATAACCAGTAACTCATATATGAAATATAGAATTTTATTCGAATTGTTTTATCGGGTTTGTAAATAATGAAATAAAATATTGAATTACTTAATGTTTTCATCTTTCTCTGGTCTCTCCTCAACATAGATTTGTTACAAGACAAATGATAATAAGCATTGAAAAACAACATAATAAATATCCCGATTCCATCTGAAGCAGTTAATCTCTATTGCCAATGCAAAGCAGCGACTGTCTTCGGATAAATCTATTCGCTGTTTTGTTTTTCAAATAAATATCATTGAGTATATTTATTAAAATTCTTTAAGAATTTGTGCGCATACATATTTTATTGTAATTTGTTCTATAGTGAAAACAACGTTTAAGATATGAATTGTGGTAATTGTTACTAAACGCGGTTTAATAGATATCATAATCAAAATACACCACATCCGAATTAGAACTAAGCACATCTTAAGAATTGATACCGCGGTAGATTACATCAAAAATGTATAAATGACAAAATAAAGAAGTATATGTATATATTTTAAAAATAAAAGTAATATAGGATTAAATAACTAATTTGAACAGGTCTAGTCAGGGAATCAAACAAGATTCGATGTACAGGGAAGTGTTGGTAGTCACTAGTGAGACACTGACCGTAGCGTATACTTCTTGTATGTAAAAGTGGAATATAAATATACGTAAATGTGAATTATGATGGCCGGGACGACGAAAAGGGCTTTGATTCCAATCTACTAAAATGTAAGATATATTCAAGTTATTTTATTTAAATGTTTCAGATTTTAAATCTACGTAGAATGCCAAAGTTACGATTTTTATTGAAAAGACACTACTACAATTTGAAATGCATTGCTATTATTAATTAAAAATAAATTTTATTTAGTATTTACTATTTAATTTTATTATGAACCATTTTTATTGAATAAATCGGTAAGTTAAGACTCTTAAAATAAGTGCCACCTGATGAACAATATGTTAGAAAATTATGGTAAGAAATCCATTGTGCTGGTGAACTAATGAACTTTGAATTAATCAAAAGAATCATTTTAAAACTAATAATATTAGATTTGAACATGTTTGGTTTGAAAACACGTAAAAGTCATTTTGTCACGTCTTTGAAAAGTTTTAAAATCATTCGGGCTTGTCAGAGGTGGCGCCGTTAGTGACTAAGGTGCGGCTACAATATAATGTACATTCATATGCAAACAATTGAAGGTAAGAGGTTGATCTAAAGCCCTCTCTAAGAAGAGTCACATTGTCTTTCTGATTCAGTGCATTTTCAATGATGCATAGCTTAAACCCAAGCTTGGTAAGGGACATCTTACACATGTCAAAGCACCAAGAGCTCAACCACCACATTACATTTATAATGAGTTTATCGGTTCACAAAACTACATAATTTAATATTTAAAATTTTTTTTTATTCATGCAATAATTGCACTAAAAATAATACATCGCATATCAAAGTTTACTACATCGTTCGACAATAATTTCTATGTATATTAAATGTGTTGTACGTTTCGGTTTTTCATTTTTGCTCTGTGCTTTGCACGAATGAAGCCGTACGTACTAATGGTAAAAAGATGTTTTTCTTTTTGCAAATAGAAAATTCTAATATGTTTATTTCTTGTTGGAATTGAAATTAGATATTCAAAACAGTGATAGATATATTCAAATATTCGCAAATAACTAATATAAACAATTTGGATTTAACCCAACTCACGTTTCTAGTCATAAAATTTACAACATTATGTTGTATGTGTAATTCAACATACGAGTCCTCAGACACAACGTACATATTAATTTATATTTTTGCATAGGTTAAAAAAACAATGTGCTCGCGCGGCTTTTTTCTGCAAAGGTGTCCTGATCACGAACATACACGTGTTTGCAAGTTATGCAGTTTTGTAGGACACTTGAGACATACGAATCAGCATAAAAAATTGTTTAATTATATGCTGACGTTAAATATCCATAAATTAAAAAATACAGATTAAACAAACACTAGCTACGCCAATATTGCAAATAAGTTGAATACATTCAGAAATGTGAAGATCCAAAATTACATTAAAATAGAGATTAATGTATTTTATGTATTTTCAAATAAAATTTGTTTGGATGTGAAGTTCATGTATGAATGGATTTAGTACAGCGATTGAGAAAAGTATAATATAGTTATAGTAGTTATGGTTATATAGTATGGTTGGCACGCGGAACCTGCGGTCACATTTAACAACCGGACGCGGTCCGTTGCTTTAACCTGGTCGAACAGCATCACTCGGATTGGTTTATAGTCTTCACAAATATTTATAAACCAATACTAAGAGATTGAGATTCCATACAAATGTAAATAAAAATAAAATCAATATAATAAAAAACCAATATGAATCGTATAAAACATAAAATAATCATATGACTATTCAAAATTTTAAGCAAAAAATTAATGGTAACAAAATTATAATAACGCATGCTCTTTTCTTAAGATATATGAAAATAACACCATAAAACAAAGACAAATAATTTTATTTCAATTGTTTATAATAATTTTACAATTACATCTCCGAAAAATTAATTTCGCTTATCTTGTTTTGCGACATTCGTTGTTGACAAGACAAGCTGAAAACCACAGAGACGATTGTGGCATCTTTGTCGCAACGGTACAATTAGCGTTTCAGGAAGCTTTAGAACCGGGTACGACTTTTTTCGCAACGCAATTCCATGAATTATACTTATTACGCTTCTGGTTTGCGCCAATCAACCGTCATCATGCGTATAGAAAATTATAAGATGAACTGATTTATATATATTATTTTTTACTAATGCTTGTTATGATAGAAATTGTTTTTCTTCTTAAATACGTGTGAGGAATAACATGTGGTTCTTAGAAATTCAATTAACACTTCTTGGTATTTTCGAATTTTGTTTATTTATAAATATGAATTTGTACACATCCTATAAAAATTATCATATCGAATTTTTGTTATTGAAGATATTAAATATATAATCGTTTATTTGCATAAATGTTATTTTAGTATCATTTCCGTTAAATTTTCATAATATTTAGAAATATATTAAGCCACATATTAGTAATATAACAGGAATAATCAATAAGTAACAATTTTAGATTCAAAGTTCTATATATTTAAACACATACATTTTTAAAGTTGACGAAAAAAGTATAGTTAGCGTAATATTTGTAAGTGATTAGATCAGTTTTCCATGAAGCTCATTGGCTACGTTAACCAGAAACTGATCTCGATGAACTCATTCATATTATCGCGATCTGATTTATTTTGTGCCTTTACGAGCTTTGTGACAATGATGAAATTTTAATTATATACAATTATAAATGTCACCGGTTTAAAAGGCAACAAATGCGATGCATGCGAATTAAATTACGATACAATTGCAATGCATAGAATTATTTATTTAATGACGCGATTATAAAATGCTAGGTAAACCATAGTTTTGTATTTATGCAAATAAGCAACGTCAGCTGTTTGTATTGCAATTAAAAGTAGTTTGTTGGAAAAAATAATTAAAAATTCTTATTTTCCGACTATTTACTCATTACTTATAAACGTGATATTGATATATTATGTATAAAATCAACACCGTTAGTATTACAATAAATGACGTATTGGCATTTCGTAAATAAATAATTATGTCCTTCAAATGTGATTGTTTAATCATATTTTTACTGTTGATCATATTACTATAATATTTTATTATAATCAAATGTGAAGATTATATACAAAGAGTATTGAATTACTCGCTAATTGTTGAATTATTCTCTTGCAAATAGACAATTACATTTTTATACGAAAATTATGCGCGCTGATAATTATCTAACAGTGTTCTTGTTCCACATTTTTTTAGGTCAAATTCAATCATATTGATACACTATCTGTTTGTCCTTTTACATATTTGAATTAACTGTGCATGCTAAAGACATTTTTATTTCAATTAGCTTTTCCAAAAGATTTAAAGAGACACTATTGTATTTTTTATAGAAAAATAATTATAATAAATTATAAATAAATGAGCAATCGAACGTAATTTTTTAATAACTAAATTTATTTAAAAAACATTGCTAGACATTTTTTTTGGAATACCCTCATAATATATCCGTTCACCATGCTATAGGTAACTTTTGTTCCATATTAATTTCCTGCCATCTGTATTTAATCTCTTTCTAATTCAGATTTACAAATAACAATTTCAAATGTGTTTAAACATATTTCTTCCATTTATTCATACATATAAATGTTTTATTAAGTGAAAAATATTTAAACTTTGTAGTAGCATTTTCGATAATTAATTAAATACGTTTCAAGCATTTTGAACTCAAACTGAATAAATATTAGTAAGAAATTTAAATAATTCTCAAATAAATCAATAACTTTCATCGAATTTACATTAATAAATACCAACATTTACAAATATTTCTGCATAGATTTACGGAACCAGATTAATCAATTTTTATAATTAGAAGCTAAACGCGTTTAAGTATACTCAAACAACCATGAACTATTTCCTAATGAGATCTATTAGTAACCATATATATATATATATATATAAAACATATTAAAATTCTTACTTACTCAGAAATGTATATGTAATAGCGGAAATCAAAATTCTGCTTACCTGAAAAAAAAAACAAAATTTATAATGTGCATATAGGATTTGTAAATAGTAAAAGAGGAATGAATCTATAATCAAATATGTTATATGTATTTAATGAATGACCACAGTGTGTATCAGTATATTATGTAGATTTACAATTCTGGACATTGTAGTTACAGGATAACATGTAAATGATTGCTATCAGATTAAAACTTTCACTATATCATTTATAAAATAACGGGAGCCGTGAGGTTTTTTATTTGAAATAAGCGTGAATGGATTGCAGTGTGTAAGCATGTGTAACGAACATTTTATGAATGAGCTGTATCTAATGCATTTGTTACGTTTTAGCTACAGTCTAAAAGTTCATGTCAGTATATACAATTATATTATATACATATGTATTACATTTATTTTTGGGACATTTGGGAAATTATTTTGGTGCACTAGTTTTCCTTAGATATTAATTCTTTCTATCATATATTTAAAATAAATGTTTAAATTTGATATTGCATTACAATTGAAATGATCAATATAGGGAAATTGTTGTAATTTATAAAACTTGAGAATTTGTAATTGTAATTCTAGAATTATGCCTACCATTGCTAAATTTGAATGACTGTTGCATTTTTATAATTATCTTCTCATATAACTAGTATGGAAGTATCAAGTCAATTTAATTTACCTGTATCTTTAGATAAATACGTGGAATTTGAAACTTGTTCTGATAAGTGACAACTTGATGCCCTGATAAAAACGATTCGGCTTTTTATGTTTATTTTGATATGTATAGCGGTTTTATATTCTTACACATCCGGTGCTGTACATATAAATATATGCGAATGCGTATAGGTATAAAAATTTGTGATAATGAAATGAGACTACCAAATTAAATATATAATTATGCAAATAATTAAATCTTTGAAGCATAAAGGTGATATTTGTTACATATTGCAGCAACCCCATTGAGTAGTGTATCATATATTTGTAGAAACAATTCAAATAAATTAAATTTTTCTATAAAAAGAAGGAAACAAAATTACAAAATTTATATATAATTGAAAACAAAATTAAAAGTAAGGCAACTTCAGTTTCCGCTCTAATATACTATTAATATATAATAATACTTTAATTGTTTAAGTATCAATTATATATTGTGCATGCTACATATATTTCGCAATTAAAACTGTCATTATGATTGTCGATGTTTGTTAATCGAGTAGTATATCTCAATTAGCATAATATTACAATTTTCTTTATGCTCTTAATAATAACAGTATTTTTTCTTATTATACCAATATAAATTATCGTTGAAATACTTGTTGCATACGATTATAAAAATGAATGTAGGAAGAAAGGCCATTTTAGTTTAGATCCTGTTTATTAGAAAAACGCAATTATTCATAATTATCGATGCTCAATCACGTACGAGTATTATTCTTTTCTTCAACCAGAAGTTATTTATTTTTTAAATGTAATTAATAAAAAAATTGCAATAACGAATAAAATTTATTTGTATATGTAATCACATATATTAATTAGTACAGTTAGGTTTTGCGAACAATTACTAAAAATTACATGATTTTATGATTAACTAAGCATAGGTATACCGTTACTTTGTCACGCCATTTGAGCTCCGCCTTATTGTTTTTATACAATTCAATGAAATTACTGAAAAAAAACCATTGTTTAATATTTAAAAATATGCAGCGGAAATAGAATTTGTTTTTGTTACATTGCTGTTTTTTTGACTACTTCAAATGAAAGACGAAAGAATTCAATGATAAAAATTATTAAATAGGAGCATAATTGTTTTTATTTACAATTACTCAGAGTTATCTCTGACGCGTATTTACCGACACGTACGCCTTGTCATAAAAGAGAGTTTAACATCTTAATCTTCAGACGGTCATCAACCGTACTCAAAAAGATATAGAATTAAAAAATGGTACTTTAGAATCAAATAATTGTAATTCTTGGAATGTCTGCTCATAAAAATCAATTATTGTTCTTGACCGACGATGTTTTTATAATTGCAATGCCATAAAATTTGATATTATTTATTTTATCTAAACTTAGCAACAAAACGCTTCCTTTTGAAATAATGAACGTGGTCATATTTAATTGTTTATTTAAAGTAGTAATTGCAAAATTTAAATTTCTTAAACAAGATGCAAAGCACAATTTAAGAAAGAATTTGTTATTTTTTGTGGCTTGCGTTAGTATATTTAATAAAAATATAAATGTTCCCAAGCTTTGGTGATGAAGCAAAGAAAAAGTCGTTTTAAAATATAACGGGAAGAGAAACTGTCTCGAGTTGTCTTTTGACCATAAACGCGAAGTTGTCACAGTAAAAACTGTGAACCATGTTACGTACATACAAATATAGTTGTATAAACGCATTTGCAAAATTCGCGTCAGCGAAAACCCACAACGGGACATTGAGTCAACCACCTTACGTAAAGGTTTTTGTAATTTGAACCGTGAAAAATTAACAAATGAAAATGCAAAATCATACGATAAAATAATTGATAACATCGTAATATACGATGGTAGCTAACCAACTGCGTCCTTAACAATAATTTGTATACAAATAATTAAACTGCAATTTATATTATTTTAGAAAAATAAAGCAGTCGATATGAAATCAATAAAGCTTTAGAATGCGTCTTTAATCAAATGGAATTTGCCAATAAATTGTATGATTCCAATACATTCGTAGGATATATTCTATTAAAATTATGAATCATATTTTGATGACGAGATGAAATAGGTCAAGCGACCGTGATCTTGCGCATCTTGTGCTTACAGCACGCTTCAAATTGATCTTAGAATCATTCGTACACAATGAGAGAGGCTCCATTCGGTAACATGCCATTTTATATATATACACAGCTGAACGAAATAAAACTTTATTTTTAATTACCCACTAAGTAAGGTCTAGTTTAAAAATAAATATATAGAGCAACATTCTCCCGTAAATATTCCCAATTTCAGCTTATTGCAAATTATATTTTAAAAAGAATAAATATCTGGAAAACCATTGTATATATCATATATTTAACTATTGAGATAATTTACATATTTCATATTTAAAAATAGATTTTTTTGTTATTGTAAAAATGAGAGATATGAAACGAATTTTAAATACTTACGGTGGAACGATTTGTAAGAAAAGCTATAATATATTTTTCTTCAAGCAATAAAATTGTTATATTAATATTTCATCATAATATATACATAAGTCACACACAGTCATAAATATAACTAGTGCACATGTTTTCATCATTGCCCCAATTGAATAATCCATAATCATTTTAAAGCATGACAGTTTTTCTGGAACTGCATATGTTTAGAAATATTGTCCATCATAACGTGCATACAGCATCCGCGTACGAATGGACCAGGAAGAAACGTATCCGGGAACTTTGACCTGTTTTAGTATTATTTAGGCCACATGTGTCCTGCACCTAGCCGGAAACGCCCTTTTAAAACGGAAACGGGCCCTCGGCGCTGGATAAAAATGCGTGAGCAGAACATATGCGGCCGCGATTACAGTTCTTTCTTCCGATGAAGGCTTTTAAATCTTTAATTCTCTGTAGATGTTGAGTTGCAGACGGTATTATATCATTCATTCATTCATAAAACTAGGATTTTTGTTTTATAGTCAAGAGAGCACAATTTTTATAATCAAATTCTATATGTTACGATGAATGCAATCAAAAACCATTTTATTGCTATATATAGTACATTTTTCTTTTATTTAACCACTATCAATAAAAAAAATGGTTTCATTGTTTATCATTTATAGTTTGTTTATGAAATTAATGTTTAGTTAAGAAAATTCATACATTCATCATAATTACGCAATTACTGATTCAGTATCATGATTAATAAATAGAAATTATCACAAAAATAAGTTGAAGGTTTTTTTGGCGTTATTTATGGCAAAACAGTCATTCGTTATTAGTTTACATTAAATTTCATCATGCATCATTTTTATTCGAAATATATCCTCAATTCAGCACAAGTTGCATTAAGAAAACAAATTTATTTCATCTATAATCGTCATCATATTTACGAATAGTAATAATAATACATATATATTTTTTGCTTATACATATATCGGTAAGTGTAATTAAATGTTTGATTAACTGTCTATTTAATTAAAAAAATATTAAATATATTGGAGTAAATACGTTTCCCACGATAGGAAGCCGATTCATTATATAGCGCTGAGTGACCGAGTAAAACTAGTCCAGTACTAATGAGAGTGCATTATTATAATTCATAACTGAAATTGACAAGGAAGTGATCATGTTTTATTATTATAAGTAGTTATCGTTTACATACGTAAACACTCGTTACTAATTTTATTTCCTTACGATTAAAGAGCGTTTGTTACGCTTTAGTGAGAGTACCATATGAGCAAACCATTACTATTTTAATTGCAAATGTTATGTAATTATCTGGTCTTGGGGCTGTTTAAGATGCATCTGTTTTAGCATGCTGTGTATTGTTGAATGCAAAACGAGATTAAATAGTCCAAAGATCCAAATCTTAATCATACGTTTATAATTTTTCAGATGGGAGAAAATAATACTCGTGCATTTTTGAATTACAAGAATATTATGGATTAAAAACAATTTTTTTCCCATCCTAAAACTTTCCACAATTTAATAATTTTTATTGACTCTTTGTGACAAAATAATTAATTTAATTTCAGACCAAAACTTAACTAAAAAAAAAATCTTATGTAGTTGTACATGAATTAAAAGAGGATGGAAATTTAGTATTACTTTTGTATAGGTTTTTTTTTTTTTATAATACACAAAATAAAGTTTATACATTTTTCAATAAAAATCAGATATCTATAGATATACATATAATGGTTATACAATGGTACAGAAAAGTTAAATGTAGGGTACTTCAGATAGTTATATCACAATTCAGATTTATGAGTTATCAACACTTGAGATATCAGAAAAAATGCGGGTATAGTGCTTAATAATGAAACATTAATAAATTCTACAAATAAACAAACTTAGTAGTTTATGATAATAGAATTCGGTCTAGTTAATTTTCGTTTATCTCCAATCTCTGGTAAGATGTGCTATATGAGGTATGAGCTTGAAGAAGGGAATACATCTGAACACAGCTCAGACATACGTGGATCGGACCATATGTTCCTCCTTAGTAGACAGATGTGACCGGCGTGGGAACCGTCATCCACACTAAGGTCACCACTGCATTGTCAAACAATTATAACCCATTTATGAACTTAACTGTATAGATATCATACAAGTTCACCAATTCCCTCAGATCTTACCGCATTTGCTATTTTAAAAAAATTATAAAATAAGTTCCAATACATTGGTAATATTATTTATTATGCTGAATATCATAGAAAATATTCATTATTGTTTAGATAGTCTATTTTATAGTCATATTGACTTTAGAGACAAAATCAAAAGCTTTTGAACAACCATCGCTTATTTCAGTGAAGAGGTGTTATATTTCAAAGTTTTATTTACTGAAAGGTAGCTAACATAGCCTGTGCACACAAACACATGCAGAAATAATATATATACACAGTGACACACACACACAATGCACACGACCCCGCATCTATTGTCTGCATACGGTCATACGATGTTCTTTTCAAGAAACATCTATCCATCCATCCAGGTATAGTTGTAGAACAACACAAGGCATTCCATTTACACTGAGTTCAAATTTAAGCACACCTGTCCGTCTCATAAAGTAATCATAAAATTCGCAAATTTAAAACAAAAAACTTAAGCAAATACTTACTGTGTAAATTAGCATAGATTTCAAATAAAACCATTTCGTCAATAAAAAAATATATTAAATAATAAAAATAACGCTTATTGTAATGTAAGCATGAAAAACACAACAGAATTATTTTTTTCAAAATTTTTTTTAATTTTCCTAAAACTTTATTGTAGTTTATTGCATAAATTAATAAGTTTGCCTTAACACTATTAATAAGTATAAGTAAATAAGCATTTTTATTTATAAATCCTCTTTTATTTCCCATTTAATTTACAAAAAATCTTTTAAAAATAGAAATACAATTTTGTAGAGTTTATTTCATTGCATGCATTTATGATAAAAACATTAGAATGCAAGTTACAATCTTCATTTTTAGAAATGTTCACTTGTGGTTAGTGGTTTGCAAAAAAAAAAAATCTAATAACCTTTGAATAATTTCTTACGTAACACAATTAAAACTTCTAAATAAGGACGCAAACATATTAATAATGCATATGCTCATAATTTATTTACTTTACGTTGCACATGCTTCCCCATTAAGTGTACTTACCAATGAAAAAAAAACGTCGAAGATTAAATACACCTGCAAAACTCAGCATTATACACATGTCCGTATTCACAGATACGAATTACTAAAAGGGGACAAGAGTTGCCGTTCATTCATAAATACTTTAGTAGTGTTTAATGCCAGAATGGCGAGTTTGAAATTGGCACATTGGTCATTCAACTTATTTAAAATAGTTTAAATTTCGCGTTATATTATCAAATATAATGGTTTCCGTAATTTGAAACTCACGTATCGTCACTAATAACAAAATAACATTTCAAAGAAATGTTACTTATTGGTTCCTATTAAAATGCCATTAGCATGTAGCTATAACACAATGTCACACGCTTTTCTTTATATTTCTTAAAATCGTACGTAGCAAGTGTAGACTACGTGGAATCGCTTTATTAAGACAGAAACATATGTGTTAATTACACTGTAAAGAATATCGTAAAAATGTGTCGGATTTGTGTAACAGTGTACGGCAGGTCATAAGGTCTTCGCGTCACTCTAACCCGGTCAATTAAGAGTATGTGCACCATGATAAACAAGGCATTTGTAATATCAAGAATTACATACTACTGTATGTAATGCTAAGTTTAGTAATGGAAGATGGTAAATTTTAACTTTTCAACGTCATGTTTACTAAAAATAGTTTTTTTACACTAATAGTCATCTTGCGAAAATATTTTGAATTCATTTATTATAAATGCTATATATGACTAATATCATTACGTAGGTCAGATAATTATGATTAGCAAATTAAATAAAGGTGCACTTTAAAATGTTCGATATTGCATGATAAGTAAATAATAAGTCAATAATATGTGATAGGAAATCTAGAAATTAATAATAAGAGCGTATATAAAAAGATGTGTTTGGTCATTTTAGATATTTTTCATTTAGAACTGTAGATAAAAAAATGTATTAAGGATTTAAAATATTATTTTACATTATTTTTTCTTGCAGTATACATTTTAATTTTAAGTGATAAGTAAATAATATGTGACGCTGATGGCAATTGTAAAACCCGCTAGTATAATTAAGACTTTTATATGACGTGACAACATATTTATTGTTATCCAAAAATAATCTAACATTTCGATATTTTAATGGACTTTTGGCTATTAACAAACAATAAGCATATGTTACTGTTTTATGTTCCGTAAACTGATACAATATCTAATATATATCCTTATTTCATTCTGAATGGCCTTTAGAAATTGCAAAATGTTAAAACAGTTTTGTAAGAAAATATTTATATAATTCCAGAACCGGATGTCGAAGTATATCGACAGGAAATTAATATATTAAAATAAGAAAACGTTAAAGCATCTGCCTGCGCTAGATTTATGGTAGAAATCTGTGTGCAGCATTTGAAACCTGCGGATCTGTGGGTCTTTTTATAGAAAACCACCCCCATAAGGTATAGTCAAGGGTAGGCAGTGCACCTTTTTAGAAAAATGAAGCCTGTACCTACCTTTTGTATCGGACTGTACCCAAAAGCACATGTGCGAATGGAATTCTACACTCAACATCCCTTAAAAATGCGAGAGCACCGCCTACTCTGATTTTTCAGAAAAGTTCCCATAAGTAAAATGTAACAAATACCCACCCAAAAAATTAAAACAATTCTCTATACTAAGATGAGCAATTTAATATGGAAAAAAGTACATTACAGTTTAGGATATAAAACCATGAGTAATATTTGATAGCAATAAGAAACGCTATATTATTATTATTTTAGAGGCCATAAGAAGTATAAGCGAGCGAATATACGATGTATACACGGTGGCTGTTCTTATAGCGGTGTTGGCATTGAGGCTCCCTCAAGCGTGAAGGGCCTATGGCTATGTGAGGTGAGCCTTGCGGTAACACCGACCTCACTCAAGAATGTTGTGAAAAACTACACAAATCATGGTACATTCACGAACAAAACTACACTAACAATTTAGGAGTACAGGACACTCAAATGCAACATGCTTCCAGTTAGATAAGCGCTCGTTCGCCTTGCGTAGCACAGAAGACCTCAAGTGTTTGCTTACATATGTTTATCATCCTTCGAAAATATATACATCATCTAATTTAGCAACACTAAATTTAAACATTAAATTAAATCATATTAAAATCAACCAAATAGAACGATTCATTTCGAAATAATTATACAAATAAGGATATATTTATTTTTATTACACTATTGACGAATATTCGGCAAAAAATATTGCAACTACTATTGCAACCATTATATTACAGTTTATGAAATAATCGACGAAACTTATATAATTAAATATATAACACCTAGACATACGCAACCCGTAATATATTTCAGCCAATTCAATTACTATAGATACATTATTTTATCAGTTAACGCATTCAATTCCAGAACAAAATTATTTAATTTGAAATAAATTTGATCAACAATAAATTATGTTCCCGCCATATTATTTCGAAATTAATATAAAATGTTGAACGTAATTCAATTTTTAATGTCTACTCAAAAATTGTACACAATAAATATTTATGGTACATAGAAAAATTATATACGTTCATCTATTTGATATTCTTCACAGAATAATAATAAAACCTCAACCACTCAGAAATGATTTCGTATGCAAAACATGAACCATACTAAAAGGTATAAGTTTCTACCTTGACGCAGAATTGAAATCTCAGCGTTTTTATACAAGTAACATTTTCCCAACATACTAAATTTCCAAGAATACACTTGCGTAATTTTGCAATAACAAACTAGAATTTTTTAAGTAGCGCAACAATTATTAAACAATAAAACACTCATTGCGCGATTGTTTGCGACTAGTGTGATATCTAACATAGTTTACTCTATTTTAAGATAATAGCTTGATAAGGAATTATATCTAGAACATTTTTACACGTTCAAAACAAAATCACTAAACTATTACACATTTTTCGTATATTAAATAATATTTAAAACATCTTTGTTCAATTTTAAATAAATAAATGAATAAGAAATTTGAATAGAAATTCTCCGCCTAAAAATGTATTTTGCGATTAGAAATAAATTTCATTTGCCGCATTTAATAATAAAAGTATATTTACTAATATATTATTTAGAAATTACTTTATAGAAGAGAATTTAAATAATTATTAACTATTGTGGATTTACGATGTAAGATATTCAAAAAGTTGCCAAATGTATATTTTAATATAATAGATATAGTAAATTATTTTGAAATAAAATAATGTAACAAACCTCTTTCTTCGATGACACTGTCCGCACTTTGTCCCTGAAGAACCATTAAGAACTGGATCACCCAGACAGTCCTCCACACAAACAATAAATCCATTGCGATCAATTATCAATAATCACTATTTTAAACACAACACATGTCATCAACAAGTTGACAACAATCACTAAACACAATATACTTTCCAGATTCCTCACTTGGACCGCGCGGAGAATATTGTCAAATGTATGAATCCGGGGATGCAAAATTAAATTCACTGTAAAATATTAAAAACTTTTTAATAATTAAGTACGAGTGTAATAAACAAACTTAACCACAGCAGTAACACACAACTATGCTATCCACAAGCAAAACAACAAATGTCACGCTCTCGCTTACCTAACCGGAGTCAGAAACATAACCGAATAGTCGGGGCCGAAGTCGTCACCATGCGCTCGAGCTTACACGATGTCAGTCTTATCTAGTACAGATTTTAAGAAGAAGACAGTCTATCTCTTCTTTATAGTGGAAGAAGAACAGAGATATTCTTACCACAAAAAGAAGGTAAGTTCCTTGCCTTTGAGGCGAGCTGAACATAATTATTTCTCAGGTAATATGAATGAACTTTGTCGGCCAATTTAATACTGCATTTGCTGATTATCTTATATGATATGGAATATTTGATTGAATGGCTGATTGGTCAGACTAGTTTAATAAGTAATACCAGTAGTAGAGGAAATTGCATATCGTTAAAAACATGTATTAGTTATAAAATTGTACAAAATTCATTCATGACATTCTGCCATTCAAACACATGGAATTTAACTCGCAAATTTTACATTTTAGCAGTGGTTTACTTGAATTTATTTGCCCAATTATGATTCGCGCTTTAATAAATTTTATTTATTTATATTTAAAACAAAAATCAAATTTTTTTTCGATATATTTATTAAATTTTATCGATATTTAAGTAGTACAAAATATTTCACAATTGTTACATAATCAAAAATATTTCCGATCCTAAATTCTAGTTGTATTCAACTAGTTAATTTGTTATGCCATCTGACGTCATAGCTATTATAATTATTGATGTATTAATTTGTGTTTCTCGAGTTCGTAAATATATGAAATATCCAACAGATAACTATAGTTCGTTGATATACGTGGCAATGTCGCTAAAGTTTATCTGATATGGTAAGTAAATATTTCATATTTTTCTTATAATGAAGATATAATTGAAATTGCAGTGCATTTGAAAATATGCCCTTAATATTTTTGTGTCAATCGCAATCTATGCAATATAATATTTTATGCTATTAACGCGAAAACAAATATTTTGTTTATTTATTATTCTTATAGATCCATAATAATTAGTAATTTAGTGTTCTAAACTTTTAAGTTTTTAAAAATATGTATAGAAACTTCGTACACGATTACAGAAATGTTAAAAACTATACTTGGATATGTTGGTAAATATATTGAAAATCTGCACTTGAAATAAATAATTTTTATTTTTATAATATAGAATACAAATTGCATAAAACTTATTCTAAAATAATATAGAAATATACTTAAACATAATAATATAATATGTGTATGTTTATTATATGTTATAATTATAGTTTAATGTTGCCCAGCTTAAAAAAAAGGTTAACGTTGTTGTAACTGTGCTTTTGAGTAAAACAAAAAATTGCTAACATTCGATTAATTAATAAGGCATTTGAACTTATCATAACGAACAATCATTGTGTTTTTTGTGTAGTAGAGATACCTTTAGTGCCATGTTAAACTTTAAAATAAAATAACTAAATACATCTGTAACACACTACATAGGATAATATTGGTTTTAGGCTACAGAGATGTTGTCTCGTCGCTAAATATAACACTAATATTATTAACGATTCTTTGCGTTCATTCTGAGTTATACCCATTATTCCATAACTCATAAATTTGTTTTTAGAAATTCTAAACAAATAATTCATAACGAATTAAAGTCGTTCTGAATTACAGAATAATGGTGTTGTCTATAAATCGTTTCCTTTTTGTCTAAAAATGTATCTAATATTAAATTAATAAACTTTTCGTAAATAGAACTACCACAAATTGTATTTAGAACTCATCAAATTGTTGCAAATATATTTTGCATAGCATTTAAAATATAATATTTTACGCAAATTCTCAGAATGAAATAATCTTCAAAAGTGCACGTGTTTTTTTGTAAATGAGCAAAGTCTATTGATTTATGCGCGTTTTAAAAATATGAACGTGTCACCTTTGAACTCTTGCCTGTAACGGATTTATAGAGAACGTCAGAATGACGCTATAAGTTATAAAATAAACATTTGAGAAGCATCTTTGAACGACTAATGTTTGAATTGAATCTTTCTCCAAAATGTTAAGTTATATTTTCGGTTTAGAGCTCCTACTGCAGTGAGCAAATAATAAGATAATAACTTTTAAGGCGTTTGGCTCTCCCATCATTTTTTATTCTCTCGCATTTCTACTTAAATTTATTATACAATTTGATGCCAGTACGGTGAGCAATGCGTTTTAGCCACACTATATTATTCCCATCAAAATTTAATTATAAATTTTTAACAAAAAGTAAATACCAATTCAATAATCATTTTGTATTAAGAACGAACCGTTTGTTTTGATTGGCTCTATGAAAATTCCACTATTTTAACGTCTTCGGCGATTAAGTATATTTTTATTTTAGTTATAAATAAAAATCAGTCTGTTCAAATTTTAGAATAACATTTACAGTTAATCTTAAGTTAATACCGATTGTTTCAGGCTAAAATTAGACTTATAAACTGGAGTTAAATTTAACGATAGTTTAAGATATGTTATGCGATATTAAGCTTAACTTAAATGTAGGATCAGGCCTTTTAAATAGGCCTGGTTTTAGGATGTTTGCGGTCGTCTCAATTGCAAAATTTTATTTCAAATTATTATACTTTCTTGTACGTAGCTAAACAGAAGTATTGTAACCATTGAGCTTTTTGAAATTGATATTTTATCACGATTTACATAAATTACCGCTGCCATCTGAGTGAACTTTTCTTCATAAAAAAAAGTGAACAAAATCGAAGGAAACAACGAAAAGTAATTTTGTAATACAAAATTATGTTTCTTCTTTTTGATTGGCAGCAATGATAATGTAAATGTTTTAAAATAAATTTCTATGTAGTAATAATAGTAGAAAATAATAGTGTACTCCTATATGAAATTTTTACCATAGTAAGAATGTAAATATTGAATATTCAAAAAGTGGTGTTTATACATGAATTTCAATACGATTTTTCTATGGTAATATCGCTATAATAAACGTTATGTACAAGAAAGTTTAGTTTAATCGACTCCAGATATTTTACAAATTATTTTTGCTGGTTTTTCACTTACACATTCAGTTAAAATGATGGAAATTTCATAGAACTTACCGGCTTCAAGATGAGTATAATATTCAGTGTGCAGTGATATGTACAAAACGAAATTGAGCTTAGAAACGACAATACTCAATTTCTACAGGCCCTTTTCTATAAATGACGATGTTTAAAAGTCTCTAACAAAATAAAATTTAAACAAAAATTGAAATGCTCTATAGATCGCATAAGCCTTCATCATGTGTTAACGAGTGAATAGGGCTGTAACAGTGGTATAGCCAGATTGAGGGGGAATATGCACACCAAAAAAAAACTTTTTTTTGTACAAATCCCAAAATGAATTCTGGCTACTCCACTGGGCAGTAGTATATGAAACTGTATTGAAATTTATTATCAAATCCCTCTTTTTCACAAATAGAGCAGTGGCGTAGTCAAAGTACCCCGCTTCCCATTTTTTGTTCAACTTTTCAACATCTTCCAAATAGAATTCTGACTACGCCACTGGATTATATCACGTGTACTATACTCTGTTCGTTTTATTAGAATAAAACAGTTTGGTCATGCACTAAGAAAATATGTTTATAAAAAGCTATACATTTATCTAATCTAAATTTAGGCAAAATCTATTCGTTTCGGTCATTCCAAAGGTAACCCTCCGATCATACTTCACTCAAAAATCAAAACTGTGAAATAAGTCGTAAAAACTGATGTAGAAATAAACAATTGGTGTATTTGTCGCGCAGCAAAATACTAATGACTTTTAAAAAAAATATTAAAATAAATTTCAATACAGCGTGACGACGAATTTAGACAATTTTCAATCGTGTGTGTTTTACTTGTGTAAATTCTGTTTAAATGAAATTAACACACGACTGCAGAGATTGGGTTCTCTGTGATACGGATGACTGTGGATGGCCATTGGTGGCCATGGCCAGTTTGCATCTTGGCTTTGAGCAATTCGTCCAAGGACGATTTTCGGAAAAACGCCATTTTTGTTGGAGACAACGGTGCCACTGGAAGAAACACAAAAACATACCCGGAATCAATACCCATATACCCCGTTACCACACAAGCCAAAAATTACTGTTCATCTTAGGCTTAGCAAAACGGCCAACATTTTAAATTATAAACTATATGTACAAAAACAAGTTTTAAATTTTATTATTATTTACGTTTTCAATGATCTGTACTTACGTTAGCATAGCCTAAACAATATTTAAAACAAAATTAGATTACTCTTAGATTTGGGAGGAGAATTCGCAGAACGAAAATTTCTATTTCCAAAAGTTAATTCATAATAGAGAAATAAAATAAAGAAGTGTTTTGACATAAAATAGGGGCTATTAATTTTCTAATTTTATTTCCCACATTTATTCGTTAAATTATTGTTTGATCAATCGTGATTAATTAGTGCAGTAGAAATTCAAGATATTACGAGAAAATTGTAATTAGTTGCGGCACTATATATTCCGCATTTTTTTATCAACAAATTATCCCCTTCACTAAAGGCCGTACCAACGAAAGTATAGAACAAACTGTACGTTTCTTTTTACTAATTTTGACAATTTTATATAAATAAACATTATTTTGTGTTTTGTCAAAATTCTTAATCTTTGAAAGCCCAAGTAATTTTTTGAGTTTAGTATTTGATCGAAATACAATCATGCTAATTAGTTTAAAAAATATTTCCACATGATATTTCAGTTCGGAACTAAGCGTCACTTTGAGCTTAAGCTTAAGTAAAGCAAGTTCACACGAAATGTTAATATTTGACGTAATAAAATCGATGAGACTTATTTAATAAGTAAGCTCATTTTATTAAGACAAATGTTTCGAAACCATGCAGTGCATAAAATTTGGAATAAGAAATAGATATTGGAAAAATTTGAATTTGCAAAATTTGGTTAAGATTAAAAATGAAAATGATTATGAAAAATATAGCATTTTGTGTTGTGTATTAGATATCAAATAAAATTTAAAACATGCGATAAAAATCAAAACTACAAACAAACCGCAACATTTTTGATTACAAAGAACGATTTATCTTTTTTTTTGAAAATGTGAACACCAGACATACCACACACAAACTCACAAAAACGACAATATGGTTCACCATGCTACAAGTCTAGAAGAGAGGCTTTTCGTTAGAAGAGATTACAAGGTTTCGAATTAGGAGCACTGTAAGAGTGTACTGTTGTTTTGATAAAAAAAAAAAACTGTATTGTCTGTAAGCTAATTTACATAAATACAGATCTCATAGATAAGCTATGAAAACTGTTGCGACACTGAGACAAAAATTTATTGCTACTATAAACATTTATTGCTATCTATAACAACAATAAATTTAGAGTAAATATAATTACAAACAATTTTTTCTCTGTGTAAATAGAAAACTTACTCTGTTATGTTAGCCCAGTAGTATGTTGCAGTAAATTGTGTTACAATTTGTCTTTCAAAACTCGTGTTATTTATATAAAATCTAATAAAATATATGCACAAAAACGCAATATAGGATTAAATACCCTTGTCTTATGCCCGGTATTATAAACGTCAAATAACTAAAATACTAGGTAGATTTAATTTGGTAACCAAGTAATATACTTTACTCTATAGATTTCCGTATTATAAACGAAAAATAAATTTATTTCGCTAGTAAATCTCACAGTTAAACTACTCCCATGAATTTCTAGCTAGTAACATTTATTCTGTCAATTACTTGACAGCTTCGTGTTTTGTTTTTATTTAAAATATTATAATAATAACCGATGCGAAATTTGCAATATTTATATATTAGTCATCTATTGATGAATAGATGAACTAAAATAGTCGGTAAATCTCCTATTAGTTAATTTACTTGTAAGATTCTTTTATAACACGCAAAATTATATTAACTGTGTAAGTAAATTTAGTTCCATAGTAACTAAATAACATTTATTTTGTTCTTTATAATACCGGGCCTTAATCGATCAAAGTCGAACGTATACGGATATATGCACATGTTCACACTGCACCTTGTAAACTATTTATTTCATTATTTTAAAATTTCGATACATTTTTGTAGTTATATAAGTTATATAGATTAAAATATTCGCAAAAATAAGCATTTTAATGAAAATTAGTAAATTTAAAACTAAATTTTGTTTAATTTTAATATTTAACACGTTTTTACGTTTCTGTGCACCTGTATACAAAAAAAAAACATATATTTTTATTAATAATTGTTCAGAATAGCAGAATTTAATTAATTAATTAATTTTAAATGAAATAACACCAGTTAAGAATACAACTGTTAAATTGTGTATCTGTAACAGGTAAATCTGCATTTGTGTTGGATTAGTAGCAAAAATGGCACTTATTGTATTTTGGTTAGTGTAATAGTTAAGAAGGAACTTCACAGATTTATTTGAAGTAATTTGTAATAATTAAAAAAAAACAGCTAAAATAAGATCTGTGCCTAGCTTTGGCGATAATTATTACGTAAGTCCCGTCATGGAATTTATATTAAAAAATATAATTTTGTAAATTCATAAAAACTACGTAAGAAAGAAGAAGAAATAATCTCATTTAAATCAAACTTTCCAATTGTTGCCAAATCTATTAATTTAACGCGAAACTGTTAGAATATTTTTATTTTTTATTTATATTAAAAATAAAAAGTTTCATAAATTAGTAACAATCAAATGATTAAATTTATAAATTTTAGAATTTGAAGAATAAAATTTTTCGTGAAGTAATATTCGAATTCAATTAACACTTTTAAAATGAATTTAAGTAATTAATACTAAAACATATCTACGTATTTAAACATTTGTAAAGTATTTCTAAATAGAATTTTGATAGCCATGAAGTTCCTTTTTAATTAATGATGTCCGCTTTGAAGGCAATAAAATGTATGTAATATTATAGAACGTAACGTACCGTAAGTATTAAACGTATTAAGTGCGCACATTACTCGAGCATAAACGAGACCTATGCTGTGCTGTTTTGTTAGAAAATTAGTTTTATACACAAGAAATCATTGTTAGTGTTAATGTTAGGGATTTTTTTTTCAAAAAAAAAGGGACTTGATGCACTTACATTGAAGAGCTCTAAGGGCAGCCACATCCGTAGGCTTAGTAGCATTTACCTTCAGTAAGGCTACTGACAGTAAGGCTACTGGCCCGTCTACCCACTCGCACCGCTAAAACATAATTGCAGTACTGAAGTCCCTGGACTGTTACCCCATAAACAAACGCCATCTTACACCAATAGATGGAGTGTAATATGGGATAAGTTATAGGGTACAGTCACCAGTGACAATATAAGAATAATAATTGAACAAGTATCCACACATTTGCTACATAAGACCCATTGTTAATAGCACCCAGTTACCAAACATAAATAGCACAAATACATTAAGCTTAACCTAGCAATATTTTTTAAACACCATTAAATAAATAATATGCAAATATTAGCCGTACTAAATATCCCCAAATACCGTAATCTATGTAGAAAAATAAAAACGAAAATACAATTAAATAATTTATTTTTAATATAAAATTTGAAAATGCTTTGGTAAATAAACACATATTAAAAACACATAAAAATTAATATTAATAAAGTTAAGCGTATATAAAAATATCCACCCTTAGAGAATGGTATACTGTTTAAAAAATAAACCTTAAAATAAAATAAAATCTGGATGTTTCGATCGTTTTAGCAAATGTGTCGTACGTGTATTGCTGAAAAAATATAAAGAAAAACATAAATAAATCATACTAAAATAATAATTAATTAATTAAAAACAAAATCAGCTTGCGTTTATTATTTTTTTTTGTGTAAATTGTGAGTGCTAAAATCATCGCTCATTTTATTCCATGCACTTACGAATGGTATACGTCGAACAAGTAGCAGACATAAAACACCATTGTCATCGGCGGGCAAATAAAAAAAAAAAAATCGCGCGTTTTCAAAGTAGACATAGAATAAAATTGCAACGAAATAACTAACTACGGGCACGAAACGACATCTATTCTAAAGTTGCATGTTAAAATTTTAGCCACAGAAAAAGTAATAACACAATTTATTTATCAACTATTTTGAGTACAAGTACACAGTATTTTCAAGAAATGGCAGATAGTATAATCAACAATCTACTTAACCCTTTCAGGACCGACATTGCAAAAATATAGTTTATCAGCAAAAAAAATGTTAAATTTACGTAACCCCCAATTCAGTCGTAATCCGTACAATTTTAATCATATATTTTTTAAATGAATCAATCCACCACCATTTTTAAAATAACTATTTTTTTAACCAACCAAGAAATATTCTTATAAAAATAGCTGGTTGACGTACAAATTGGAAAATAATCATACAAATTGCGTATTGCAGTAGCAATATATAATAAAATTTTACGGTAAATAATTCATTATTTATATATATATATAGCAACCATATTTCGATAGAAAAAAGAAACTAAATAAATGGGTTTTACTACTAGGGTGTGTATTGCGAAATAAACGATTTTGAGCCAAATTTTCATAAGTGTTCTATAAAAATATGTTATATATATATTTTTTAGTAATATTTTAAATAAAAAAGTAAATAGATTTTTAGAAAACGGCTGAATTGGAGTACTGTTGAATTAAAGATACAATTTTAATATTCCATAAAAAACGATTTCGCAATTGAAATCATCAGGCCCTTAAAAGAGTTCAAATCAAAACTGAATAAACATTTGTATATAAACTTTAATGTAGCATATTAACATCGTAATATTTTCATCATAAGCACTTGTAAAGGCATAATACTGTTTGAGTAATACAAAATTTGCGATTGTTGCAGCGACTGTCCATTAATATTTTTCTAAAACCGGCGCGATTTTAGCACACAACTTTAGCGAACTGGCTATATTTTACAAATACAGTTCAGTTTTTTGTTAAAATGGTCATTTAGAATTGACAATACATACCATACGCGCATAGTCCACCCAACGCAAACAATGTAAAATAAACAAACTCAGTGTCTTTTGGTGTCAGCCAATCAAAAACTCAATAAATAATGACATATGGGGGGCCGCCAGGGCAAAGGGGGTCACATGTTTTAACAGACTAAACTCACCAAAATTTGAGCAACATTATTATTATCAACACGAATAAATTTGGAGAGCCCAAGAGAATAATATATAGTACCACAATAAGTTTTTAGATTTAAAAAATTCGTAAAAAATAAATAAATTTTTTTTTAATTTGTAAGATTTATATCTAACATATATAATCAAATATTGCAACGGCACATCAAATATGGAATTGTAATAACAATGATTAGTAAATATAAAAATAATAAAATCAAAAAAAATATTCCCTGGTCGTTTCGTGAGATTTGAATTAATATCTAGAAGCGAAATATTTTCTATGTATTGTTATATATAGTTACATGAAGATAATTAGAAATTTATTAATTTTTTTTTAAATTACATATTTGCAGAATTGCAAGCATAAATCTCAATATTAAAAAAATGCCATTATATATTATTCCCCTGTAAGTCAACATGTATAAGCACGATTTATGTACATTTTGGTGAATTCCAGGTACAGAGCAATAACATATTTATCGAACTATAATAATTTCAAATTGCACAAGCAAGTGTTTTGCGCGTGTATGTGTTTGAAGCACGCGTCCTTTCTACTACTTAAATATTAATATGAACATGATCGATCGACCTACGGCGCACAACAATCATAATAAATTACAGAACTACGTAAAAAAAAACCAAATATAGAATACAGATTTGCGCATAGTATTTCGGAATAAACAAACGTTTCATTTACCTACTTTTATTACGCTTACGTTTAGATTAAGTTAGGCTCGCTGCACAAACAACAATATTAACAAGATTTCTGCGCTAATAGCAGAACTATTAATATATATATAAAATAAAAAATAAAACACTCTTCAGGTTTTAACAATCGGACTTACCGTAGCCTTCGCCTTGTAAGAATAAACGGAATGCTTCGCTCACTTTCGCGGGCTGTTCTTCCAAAACCATCCCACAATCAGAAATCTACAACAACAATATAAAAAATCGTTAATATATTTTTCGAAAATACAAATTTCACATTGATATGTAATATATTTGTCGTGGTATGGATGAACTCGTTTATTTCAATTTGCTCATTATACCTTCATCCATGTAGAGTTGGTAGGATCCAGCCTTCCGTTTAGTGTAACTGTGTCATCAACATGAGGACTCAAAGAGCCAGTAATGTTGATGACTGGTATGCGTAATGTCTTGAGTTCACTGCGTTTGGTCTGCTCGAGTTCTCGAATAATGTTCAAATCAGTTCGTTTGATGTAACTGTCAATGAATAGCGCTAGATTGGTTGGATTGACGTTCTTCTCAAAGTAACTCTTGTAAACTTGAACCAAATCATGGTTACGCTCCTCTGTTCCCTGTTTTCAAAATGCAAATTTATTTAAAGCCAATATATTTGCAAGTAAAACTATTGTAGACATGTATTTTGTGTCTATTAAATTTTTGAATACCATTCTCATATTAACTAAAGTTACAGAATATGTAACTAAATCTTATTGGAATTTTTGTTGATCATAATAAGAAAGTAAAGACTCTCTCTGCCATTATTTCTTATCTAAGTAATAGAGTATAATATTGTATACCCTGCCAAAATGATGCCACATAAGATAATCGAGAACACCCTGTGTCATTCCTCGAGCTCGCAAATGTCTGGCGTTTAGTTTCTGGTAGCCCCATTCGATCCAGCCGGCCTGTGTGCTGACGCAGTTGATAAGGCACAAGGCCACAACCTTATTGGGGTAGTTTAGCGAGTAGCGCGCCAAGATATTGCCACCGGCACCCACCCCAAATCCAATTATGAATTTTAACCCAAAATGCGACAATACGAACTCCAGCTGATTGGACAGCTCGTCCATTGTTGGGAAAATGTAACTAAAAGAATAAAATTTACGAAATTTTTTTTAAATTATCACTCGTCTCCAGAATATTATTGTACAATTGTTTGTAAAATCACTACTAAAACAACTAAAATATAGAATAAGTACATAATTTATGCGAATTTCTTTCATAAATAACTTTCAACATTTGTAGCAGACACTTTTTAGAAATATCTTTTGACTTTTGACAAAATATAAATTTGCATAATCGATAACTGCGAAATTGGCATGAAGCCAATTTTTCCACAAAACAACTCTAAAGCGTAGACATTTAACGATGCATTACTCCACTAATTGAATTAGGCTTTTACAACTTTACTCTTACTCAAAATTTATTTCATTTCATGGAAAATTTTCAAATTCAAACGAATAAATATTAATTTATTATTTCATATTAAATGTATCAACAATATTTAGAGTAAGGCTATATAATATATGAAGTTATCTTTCTTTAAATGATTGCATACGTCGACTTTACTAAAGCTCGTAAAATAGAGAAAATGTAAGTGTCCTTGTAAAACAAATTGCGTCCCGGTATCTGCAATGTAATTTTCCTCACGGAAGGAGCTGGGAAATTTACTGCAGTTCTAGTTTCTATGTTCAAACCAAAATCATTGATCTGCTGTTTGGCAGTATTCACACTTGCGTATACCTCAAACACGCGCATTACACCATATACATATAGAATGGTATCAAAGATAATAATAAATTACTACACTACCTAATTTAGACATGTATTTTTATGAAATGGAACATTGTTTATGTATTGATTTGAAACTAAATGGCTCGACCTAGGTCACATGCAAATCGTGATTTAGAGTCGCAGAAAGGAAGCCTTGATTTCAATGCCATTTCAAACATGATTTCACGGTCCGCTCAATATTACACTAGTATTACACAATTAGAAAATTTATTCAAAATTCAACACATATTCAAATAAACCAAATTCATACATAAATATCTAAAAATGATGTAAGCCACTGGGAAATTAGGTCACAAGTTTAATTTAATTACCAAAAATGAATAAATCTATCTTTATTTGCATTATTTAGTTATCGTAAAAAACGCAACTTATAAGAAAATTTATAAAATCTGCTTTCTAAATGAGATTGGTTAAAAATTTAGTATACTTACTCTTCTGGAAGGGTAGCGGCCCCTTCTCCTTGTCCAGGTGCATTGACATGGTAGACACAGAAGTTCTCCAGCAATGCACGCATGTCTACGTAGTTGAAAAACGCTTGGAAACTGGAAATATCTGGAAAACAACCAAATTAAACTGCAATTAAATACCTGAAACTGGATAAAACTGCATTTAATAGTTATAAACAAAAAAATAATGTCAGCACTAATAGTAATATTTTCTTTACAAAATAATCACGTAAATTATATTCAATACGATTGATTTGAAATTTCGCACTGAAACTTACAATTTAATCCCAAATCATGATAGGTAAGAATTGCTGGTTTGCATCTAGATCCTTGTACAGCGACCACAATTGGTCCACGGTCTGTTTCCACAGTTTCCTCATAAGCAGTGCTCTCATCTCGTGACATTGAGCGAACCGCAGGAAATTGGAGTTGGATATTTTTTAATTCGATATCATCCATACTGTCAGAAGGCATGGTTCTGCAATAGAAACATTTATAATGGAACAAAGACATGATCATGTTTTCAATATCTCGTAAATAATATCTAATTGTAAAATAATTATCTTGACACATGTCATATAGTATAAACGAATATTCCTAAATGTTCGAAACAAAATATACCGGACTATTTATTTGTTTTGACAGATCTTATACGTTTATAATCATAATTAAATCTATAAATAAATATCCTTGATATCTATGCCATTTACATTTTATAAAAAGTGCTTCCAATTATCCGCATACCTAATATTTAAATTAGAAAATAACACATCAAGTTATATTTAGAAGCACATTTCATACCATGAGTGCTATAACAATTCTTTAATAGATTATTGTCAACAGAAACAAAGTGTTAAGTCATTATATAAATTGGTACATAGAAGTTGCTCATTTAATTCAATAAATTGCAGGAAATGAGGAAGGATATACTATATGCGCGTGAAACATAGACAATACTAAATTTAAATTAAAATTTATTTTCTTTTTTATAACAGTACTCAATTCATTTTCTATAAAAAAACAATTCATTTTATTATACGAATACTATAACGCTTAATCACAAAATATAGTACCTTCAGATTTTATCGCCGAAAATATAAATAGTTAAATGATAACCGCAATAAAAATTACTAATAATAAACCAAATAAAACCTTTTTGAAAAATGCCACACATAAGCGCAGAATTAACGCGATTTATAACATTATCCTTGTATTTACAAACAGGAAAAGTTTATTTAATTATCTGCTATATATATCATTAGCCATTTTCCCGCAACAATTTATACCATAGCACTACAAGCAGTGTCCTATGGGTAACGACTGTAAATTCCATTCGTTAGCTAAGAATAGTTAATTAAATAACGTACAAAAATAATCTATATTATGTTAAGGTCTTCTATAATTAAGCAAACATTGTTATCTATATAGATATTCTTTATTATTATATCCTTAAACGTGTTTATGTTTTTAAAATTAGGATTGAGTAAAAGGAAATTAAAATAAATTTTTATTTTCTGAATATTAAGATACCCAATTTTGACATTGGATATTTAAGTTAGTTTGTAAAATTGATTTGAAGATTTATTAGTAAGAATCAATCATTAGGTGATTAATCAATTGTGTAACACAGCACGCTTGTTACTTTTAAATTAAAAAGGCCATGGAGATGAAGACACTTAAATACCCATTCGTTTAAAAACATTAGTTAAGATTATACTTCAAATTAGTAAACAGTTTGATTAGTAAAAGTGGTACTGAAAAACATAAAAATGATTCTATTTCTAAATAATTGTTTAAGTACTACGTTATAAGTTTGTTTTATAAGTCTTTATGGCTATACAATTTTAAATAAAATAAATTAAACCGGGACTTCCAATTGTATGTTTCTAGTTTCTAAGAAAAGAGACCGACGAAGGTAACCAGAACAAAGACAATATTAGGAACTAGGTCAGTCCTATCGATTCGACATGTGAACCGAGCATAAGGACCAAGGACTCTCGGTAAGCTAGTAATATATATTTAATTATTCCTCTTTAATTACATCTCGTAACCCAAATACTCCAACCACCACAATAAGCATTTGTTGTTTTGTGTTCAGTCGAAAAATAAATTAGATCGTTATGCAAGTTTACCTTAAAATGCTTAATACCCCCAAATTAAAAAAAAAACACATCTCAACACCGTATACATTCATTAAAATGTTTAAATATTCAATAAATAACACAGTCATACACTAACAAAAATGATAAATGATGCGATTTACAAAATTTATAAATTACCAACAAGAAATTTCTTGAGTTAGGAAATTTCTCGGAAGCCTAACACGAAGTTTGCTCATAATAAAAATTCACTCAAATTCAGTAAACATCACAAAATATGTCAACGTTTTCAAATCAATATATAATTATTATAATTAAAAATATTTATATATAAATTCATCGCCATAATATCCAAGAGTAATCAAAATAAATAGTGACGATTAGAACTTACATAACAAAAATTTTTAGCATGCATCAAACTGAAGATATATAATTCGTTGAGTAGACTATATAAAAAAGCACAAAACTAATATAAAATAAGAGAACTTGTATCACTATGGTAAAAACGAGTTGAATTACTAAAACTGACTAAACGGTACGTAATTCATTGGCTTCCAGTTAATATTTTTTCTGCGCATATATATATATTTTGTGATAATATCAACATTAACATTTATTATTTAAACTATAATAGCGTTTTTAATCGCTGTTACTAAATAAGTATAAATAAATTACTTTAACATATATACCAATTGTTATATTTATTTGCACAAGGTCAATTCAAGTATAAAAAAACAGCTGCATTGGATAGACATTTATTTTTAAATTAGAATGCATTGCGATTTATTTATAAGATGCCATTATTATTATGTTGTCACAATGAGTAATTGTTGAGATATCTAAGAGATAAATTGTGCAAAAGTATTTGATTTTAGAGCAGAAATCGAGAAAGTTTTTAAGATATTTTTTATTTTATTTCCCGTGAAATTTACGTAATGTTTTTTTTTTAATACTAGAGCCATAATAGAAAATAACGTAAAACATTTATGTATTGAAGTTTGTGCGGCCTTTAACGACATTGACCGTAACATATAAATTGTTCGACTTGCAATTTCTGCACGGTGCAAGTTCAAGCGTAAATATTTTTGTAAAAACATAAATTATAACAAGTAATTAATAATGTCACATTATTTTGTTGACATTGTTAATCACTTATTGATAATTGTGTGAATAATTGTAAGAAATTACGAAATCTATGCAATATATGCTCAATAAGTACATTTTTGGTGAATCAGCTCTTTATTTCTTGTGCAAGTACCCAATAGTCGTAATTGTAATTTTAATTTAATAACTTCCGAAAATATTCGACAATTTTAATTTAAATCGTATTCAAAAAAAAAAAAAAATTAATTAAAAATGTTATATTTTTGCAGAATTAATCTACCATGTAAATCAAGTTAGGTTTATTTAGTTTATGATGATGGGTTGATAATTTGTTGAAATTGAAACTGGATTCACGAATCTTAAAACTAAAGCACCAATTTGGTACAAAAAACCGTGCAAAATACATACTTTTGTTCCGCTTTAGTCAATTTACAAGTGTCCATTTCGGTTCTGAAATAGAAAACACTGATCTGTCTTATTGCAACTTATGTTGTTCGTTGGTTTTGCGTGCGATACTGGTCACAAACGTTGAACGTTCTGCACTGAACTGTAGCGATAACCATGCCAACATCACATACAGATGCAGTTAATTTCTCTCAATACGAATTCAACATCAACAACAAGACCAAGCGGTACTATAAATGTCTATAATCATTCGAACTTATGTCTAACACTAGATATGCAAAATCGTATTACAATACACCGATTTAGAACAACCAAACAGAGAGGTCAATGCCTCTAATGCCCGGTTGCTTCATTTTAAGGCGTGCTTAGATTTCGTTGTATTTATAATCCACTGCGAAACTATACTGTTCCAAATTTAAATTCAACAAAATCAAATCAATATACTGCTAATATTTAAATAATTTTAAACTACATTTGCATAATTTATATTACGATTGATCCAAATTTAATAATCCTAAGGCGTAGTTAAAAAGCCAGTATTTTTTTCCAATATTGTTAATGATGATATTTCGTTATAATTCCCAGAAAAATGGAATAATTAACCCAAACCACGGATTATCGACATTTTACTCTAACGCATATTAGCAAATATTAGTTTTTTAAAAATTACCTTTACTCAAAACCAATCCATTTACAGGGAAAAAGCGCAAAAATAAACAAATATTTTATAATTACTAGAGATGCTATTATAACAATTTTTTTTAATACGCATCTTTAAGAATGATTTAATATTATGATTATAATTTTTAATTAAAAATATAAATTGCTAAGTTTTTTTTTTTAGTAAAATCTCTATTAAAACCGTGTTTGAAAGCCGCTTGTAATAATATTGGCAACTTCTGGAAACATCTACAGATGTTCTAAAACGCAGTTCCAGTTCCAGAACATTAAAAATTATTCCGCAGTTATTTTTAGTAATTTTACATCACCCACTATAGTTCATTCCGCAAGATATTCGCAGTAAACACGACTTACTTCACAATATATGCGCAATTGCCATTATGTATATTTATACAATTTAAATAAAATTCCAAGGAATTTAAAATAGAAATGAACTTGTAAGTAAACAAAACAATGAAATAAACAACTAGAGCACTTCTTTACTACAAGACGCCAAGTTCGTTGTGCTATTTTTACATCTTATTTCTAATCAAAACTGTTGTGCGCAAAATGCATATAACCGTGGATAAATCCCAGCAATTAAATTAGATACGCTTCAGTACATTAACAGGTTGTTTATTAGGTACTTTTACATATATTTAACTGAGCATAATATTGATACTTGTGGTATTTTACTAAAACCATAACTCAGAGATACTATTAGTGAGATTTAGTAATGTTTTAAAAAAACAACTGCTAAAAATACTTCGTACTTTTACATTTGATAGTTGGTAAAACTCCAAGTAAACAAGTAAAATTAAAAATGAATAAAAAAAAAATAATTATAACGACGGATATAAACAAGCTAAATAAAAAATTAATTATTTTTAAAAAACAACCGATTTTCATAAAAGTTCACATTCGTCACAATTAAATTTAAAATGATTAATATTAAATCTGAAATTCAAAGAATTTTGTACGATAATTTCAAATATTTCCGTGTCGGTAAATGTAATTCACGATCGTTATTTATGTATGAGTCATTTAGAAAAAATGAGAGCACTCGATATATCGACTAACCCATATTGGAATTATTAACGTAGGTAATTTTAAATTGATTGAAGTTGAATGAACAGACCGTAAACACAATAGAACCGTAAAATAAAAAAAAATTACGAGAATAATTTAGATTGCCCAGTTTTTATATCGTGATATTTCTCAGACATAAGTGATTTCTTTGGTGAACATTTCTATTAATAAATCAGTTTGAAACGTAATAATCACAGCAATGCATCAAACATGAATTCGCTCATAACAGAATTTAATATTCAACATACAATCTTCACAATAGAAGAAAAACGTAGGTAGTGGCAATTGCATTTTCACGATATTGTGTACAAATAACGTTAAACATCTTTAATGAATTATATATTATTTTGTTTGCCAATGGATGGCATTTTTGTACATGCGCAATGAAATAAATGAAATTGCGTATTTTTACATTTACTTTGTTATTGCCAATAAACCCAAACGCACTAATAAAACACATTAATGTAATGGGAGCTCAAAAATGACAAGGGCTTTTGAAATTGATAAGATTTCGAGTGGGTGTTCAAATTATAGGAAATTGTACACCGAATTCAAACGACGACTAATCAATGTTTTGTTCTATTTAAGTATAGATTTAGTAACGGGATTCAGTAATACATCGCGTGACATTTGCTGATGTGCAGTATAAGAGCAAATGAAGGTAAAATCAATATGTGTTGAGACCCACGTAACTACCTCAACATCGAACCCTTTGTGAGTTCAAATCTCACGCAACCATCTCATATTACGAAAATTACCATAGTCTCATAATATCAGTAGTCGGCAGTTACAGATCTATATTTATAAATAGACCAATTTTCGCTTAATTTTTGCAACATTTCCTACATTCAAAAATGCATAAATATACAAAATTATAATTATTATAGAGTAACAATTAATATAATAAATAATCTTTACTACATTATACTTTAATTATTAATACTAATAGCGAGTATAAATAAATCGAAATAACATATTTACACGCGGTAATCATTGCTAGATTTACACAACTATACTAATATGTATCGTAATTATTACTTAGTCTAGACTAAGCATACTTTACTTTGATTTAATTGCAATGCCACAACATACATTTTAAGAGTGATATTATACAAATATATACGCCCTTAGCAACTATAGTACTTTGAGGAATCTTACAATTTGTATGAATTTGCACATTTTTCACGATGCAGCTACAACTAATATTTAAATGTGTGCACACTAGTAATTGCTCACTAGTTTAATAATAATAATAATAGCCTAGGGCTAACATTAAGTACTTATTATCTAAAGTGAACATCTCTCTAAATAGAGATACTAAATGCATTGGTTATAAAAGTTTTTATATATTGAAAAAAAATCAGTTATATAATTGTAATAAATGATTTTTTAAATATAGGTAATAAATGTAGGCAAACGGAAAGTGTAATTTCCGAACATGTCATGCTTTCCGCTTTCAACTACGGAACAAGCGCTTTGAAGCTCGCTTACCAGCGCAATATTACGCTAAATATACCAGGCACAAATAATAAACTAGGTAAAATAATTAGTGTTTGTAGTATACATTTGTTTTATTAGAAAACATAAAAACAACAACAGTAAAAATAAATAGTTATATTAAAAAAAAAAAATTGTTTTGTGTATCTTACCCCAAAAGGGCAGCTTCTTCGGCAACTCCGGAAGTAGGCATCTTTTTATTGTTTTGTGTATTTGTATTATCTATCCTAAAACAAAATAGCCAATGTCAAAAAAACATCAGTCGTGCAAAATATAGAATATTATTGATTTTTAATTATCTTCTCATTTAAACTGGCATATTTAGTTTTGTTGTACAAAAAAATTATTTTTCTTTCTTGCAAAATAAATCAATAATGTCTCAATAGTTAAATATATTTTTACGACTTTTTAACAAATTGCTTTAGATTTAAAATATTTATTTAATTTACACGAAATTTTATGATTCGAATAACCTAATCTCAAAAGTTTCTGAAAGGTATTTTGAGTTAAAACGTGTATGCGAATAAATTTTGAGTAAAATCATATTTATTTCATTTAAATAAAAATAATTTTAATAATAGTAAATGTGTATATATATACATGTGTATTTGTTTGATATGTAAATATTGTATCGGATTAAATATTAGGCAATGGCCACTACAGCTACAAACAATAAATGCGGCAATCAATTGTTATCAAAATCTGATAACAAATAAGCACAGTAAATACAGTTCTGCTTCTGTTGCAAGAACATTATCATGCGAAACATGCTTCTTACCTTATTGATTCGCATTTTTAGATCTAACTTGCCAATTATTGAGTATTGTTTGCGAAATTCTATGTTTACTCCGCTAAATATTCACAAGAATTGAGATTCAGGAATAAATATTATGAATTTACCTATTTTTAAAATACATCTCAATTTTATTTCGATAGTTTATGTTAAAAATTCCAATCATATTATTAACATGAGTCTGTTATAAAATTACGCTAAACATGAAAATGATAAACATAACCATTTATTACTACCACAAATTGTAGAAGTGCTAATATTATTAGAATATGTGCTATTATCATTAGAAAAAAATATTAATTATTAAAGTTTAAAGAATCTGACGTCACTGGCGTACAGTAGTAAGAATTATTTGTCTTGTAAAATGGAATAACCAAACGGGTATGACACTGCAAGGCAGTGACGTCATAATAATTGTAGTTTTTTAAAGAAAATGTGTGATAGTTGTAATAATCAAATTGGTGTAATGTTTTTTGCTATTTTATAAATTATTTATAGATTTATATTTTTTTCATTTATTATTTATGAAATTAGATCACGGAAAAAATTGTGCAAAATAGATTAGTTTTCAAACTGACGTGGTAAACAGAGTGAATTATTTATATGTTATGCAAAATAAATTCTTCCGGTTGTTTACTAAACATAATTAGAAATTAATGATGATTATCTGTTGCAAAATTACGATGCAAATTGAAAAATAATTATTTGTTCATTTTTAGTAAAAGTGTATTGTGTTTGCGAAGCAAACAAGTAACAAAGAATTTCGCAACCAAATATTAAGAAATAGTAAACTTAAAACTGTCCATTTTATTGTATGTCCAATTCATTTCTCTTTTTCTTTCACATGATTTATAAAGAAAGAAATAACAATTGTTTGGAGATATTTTGAAACAAAATAAATAAAAAATAATTATAAAATTTTTGGAACATAGAATAAAATGGCGTTTCGCGTACATTTAACTCGACCCTACCTTGCCGATAAAACAGAACTCGGTTTGTCAATGATTTGCTCGTGATCCTTGATGGTTCCTTGACTACCAAAATTACTCAACGCTTTCTTCATCGTATCCAACATGCCGGATCCATAGTGCCTTTCTGGGGCCGTTGTTGTCGACCGATATACATCCGCAGATCCATCGAGTGCATGATAAGTGCCGCCTATGCCCGACGGCATATTTTCAACTAATTTTTCAATAATGAAAAAAAAACACTATGGTTTTGAATCTTTTATTTTAGTGATGATCCAATAACCATAACCCCTTTTTAGTGCTTGATCATATTTATTTTCACTTTCAAACTCAATAGAACATAATAAATTTCCCGAGAATTAATTTATTATATATTAGAGCACAAAGGTGACATGTACACATTATTAAACAAGGAAAATTTAAATGAAATCAAATATTGATTATATATAAGAGGATTTAGACGTAAAATATAATTACCAAATTTTTTTTAAAAAGTGTAGATTTTTCTCGAAGCTGTTCATAAAAATAAATAAAATCAACACAGAAAATTGCTACCACACATGCTCATACGTGTTACAGAACACTAGAAAGATGCAAATATATATAGTTTTAAAAAATAAGCACATTCATATAACAAATACGTCACAATAAGCCAAGATAGCGCGTAATTAGCATTCATTATCATGCAAAAATTTACCATGTACATAGAAGTTAAATATGTTCACTATTAAAACAAAATTTTATTTATGGTCTACCTGTTTTCGTATTTTTATTGCGTTTCATATTTATTAAAATTGTTGCAAATATCACAAAATAGATTTGAATTAATTGTCTACAGTGCAACAATAAATAAATTCGCTTTAAAAGTGAATGTTTATTGCATTAATAAATATATTAAATTTGTGTTTCAATGCTATATTTTATGAAATTTATTATAATTTATAATATTAAACACAAATTCAATTTTTAATAAATAATACAGTTAAGGGATGTTTTTATAACATTTTTATTCAGAAAACCACACCTTATTGGAATTGTAAAATTTGTGTAATTTTACATAACTTTTTCTACAATATTTAACCCAAATTTAGAAAATTGCACTAAGAAGTGACAAATAATATTTTACAGTGTACGTAACGCACATACATTATTTATTATATATATTTTCAAACATATATCAATTGTATCAGTACAATAAATTAGTTGTAATATTCAAATATATAATACATTATTTTGAACAGTATAGAATACAAAAGGAAGTAGTAAATTTAATAATTTCGTTGCCAAAAATAGCGGTTGCGGAGCCCAAACTGACCCCATTTAAATTGGACAGATTAAAGGTTACAAAACATTTACATAAATTTTTTTCGTTTATTTACTAGCGATAAGAGGTTAAATAAAAGCGATTACATAGAATAATCTATGTTGATAAAATATGAAAAATAGGTGTCAATAGTTCCAGTGCAGTTACATTATTGATCAATTCGACTTCTTGAAGCACAAAGGTGTCACGACGAAATTTCAAAAATAAAAAAAACATTTTTATTATTTATTTAAATAAAATATAGTGTAAATATAGATAACTGTAATATGTTGCAATATTTCATAAAAGCAAGTGGGAAGCTGCAAAAAAAAAGTGGACATGTAACCTTTGTGCTGCCAGGGGTCGATATTGGAGAAATTGCGCAGAATAAAATAAAATTTTTAGTTAGCCCCCAATTGGCGGTATCTGTATTCTAATATATATAATAACAAAAATGGGTGTAAAATCACTTTTAATATCAAATTATATTAAAATTGGTATAATTTTATTTTAAAAGCGTACACCAATTTTTTTTTGATATTGACTAAAAATTTTATTTTATTTCGTCGAAAATTCACTAGGGTATTGTATTATTTATTTTGGCACGTATACCAGGAAGAAACCCGAATTTTTACGTCCATTAGTAAAAACGTAGGAAGAATATTTTAAAATATTATTGATAAGAACAGTTATAATACATTTATGACTGTAATTATTGTTGTACATGTACGTAAAAATACACCGTCAAAGGAATGTCAAATTGACTTGATACATTATTGATTTTCTAGCATAACATATGACTACACCCATTTACAAAATCACTCGAGATAAGCTTAAAAGAGTCCCCGCTCACCTTAACCATTTTCAAATAACAAAAACTAGAACTTACCCTTAATATATTTGCAGTTTTCTTTAGTTGTATGAAACACTATAACACTGCACTCATATAGTTTGATCGTAGACAGTCGTTTTCTGACACACGAGATAGTTCGTGTTGAAATGCACGATGAGGTCTCATTGGTCCGTACCATGGGTCCGTACGTACCATGTGACGTTGCCTATACCAGAGTTTCAGTGGCGTACCATAATTAACAATTTTTAGTTTGTCTTTAAAATTATCGCTAAATCGGCACAAAAGCACCGAAATCTACTTAGCAAACGATAATTCTAATGCAACAATTAAACAATTACATTTATGACCATTTGAACGCCACTAAACACGGTTTAGCAGTCAAAATTGTTAGGAAAAGTACCTAAAAACTTTGTCACGTTGAACAAATATTTAAATTTCTTATTGCTATAACCAGATAAATCTGGTAAGAATCCAGTATACATTTTGCGGACAACGCATTTTATTACAAGCTTTATTGTTTTTCATTGACATTCAATTGATCAAACAATTATTTGCCATTTGGTAAATTAGCCCTTGAAATCGTATATGTTAAATAAAAAAAAAAATAGTAATTAATAAAATAAAATCATAATTTAAAAAATAAATTAATAAAATATACATCCCGAAAAGTTAGCGCTTAGATTAGAAATAAGCAAGTATATCATAAAGTTAAATATTAGAATATAAAATAGATTTATTAGAGTACAAAAATGCTTATAAAATAATTTTATATAATATTGAATTGCATTTTAAGGTTTATTATGTAGAACAACGTTGAAATCCTTTACGTTACGTTCGTGTTTTTAAGGGTTGTGCAGCCAAAATTGATTTTTGTACAATTCTAGGTCAATACGGGACCTACTATACCCATATAGTACGTGCAGACCTCTTTCGGAACACCGCGGAATTATGTTACGTAATGATACATTTTAAAAATTGCGTAATTTATTTTTTTTACTGCACAACTCGCGCAAATGCGACGCACACGTTCATTGCCGACAAATTTCGAATTAACCGAAACCTAGTAAATTTACTGCCTTATTCATTGTCAAGGATTAATTTTAGTCTAAGATTAAACATGCTAATATAAGATATTCTTATAAATTAAATTAAAAGAGGACTGAAATTTAGTATTACTTTAGCATAGGTTTATTTTCGCACGTTAGTCTCTTGTAATATATCAGATATAAGATGCCAATGTTACATTTCCGCGAGGCAATAGAGATATTACATGCGACTAAATGTTTCCTGCGTATATATCTTTTACTTCAAACCTTGAAACTGCTAATGCTTAAAAAAATATATGTATATATAAAATGATTATTGTGTTTCTAAATAAAGAAAAACAAAAATAATTTGGCCCATGAGGGGATCGAACCCGCGACCTTCGCGTTATTAGCACGACGCTCTAACCAACTGAGCTAATGGGCCAGTTGGTAGCACTGTAGTACATACATAAATATAAACAATAAAATTATTTCATATTAATTTATTGATATTTTAAAATAAGTGTTGCTAAAATATAATTGACAATTTTGTATATTTAGTAGCAAGTAATGACTCTAAAAGGTCTAACAATGACGTCGCTGACGGACTGTTGGTTACGGATTATTGTTAAGGGTACAGTATATTATCCTTTATGGTGGACTATATAAATTAACCACACCATTTAACTTGTGTGTAATCTTGTACTTGTATCGTTATTTTCTTTTACTTGTTTTACAAAACTACTTTAATTAAATTGCAACTTATGTCTGAGCGAAGCGCTTCTAGTGCTGTGACCAGTCGAGCAGTTAAGTAAATATGGACAGTAATTTATTATTATTATATACAAATTGTAACATGTTAAGATTGGTTTTTATGTACTCCATGCCTATAATTCTGATCCTAATCTACTTAATCTTCGGTGATTACAACCCCCTATCAGTATTAAATTATCGCACACCAATAGCCCATAAATTAACCGAACGGGGCACAATGGACCAATAAAGAGTATACAGGCCCGTAAAAATTATTCAACCTCTAGTACTCAACTGAGACACTATACCAAAGGTATCACTTAATCTTTAAAACCTCTTTGTAAACATGGGTTACCTATAAAATAATGTTGCATGAAACGCTTTTTTTTGTTTAAAATATATACTGCAACTAACATCACTGCACAACATTTACAGTTGTATATATTTGATTTTTCCTGTAGAGGCTTTCAGTCATACATTGCTGCATAGCGTAGAACATATATATCGGCGCATTTTAATTCTAGTTAATGACATGGTACATATTTGACGCTTTCAATAAATTAAAGATAGAAATTTAACACAGAAACACACTTTGATTTAGA
This sequence comes from Nebria brevicollis, assembly GCA_944738965.1. NCBI lineage: Eukaryota > Metazoa > Arthropoda > Insecta > Coleoptera > Carabidae > Nebria > Nebria brevicollis. Next base: position 1,926,297 of record OX122906.1, read on the forward strand.
TAGTGCAATCAAATATGTTAAGTGATTATTTATGACTCGCCGGCACATATTTGGCTCGAAGCACACATTGTTCTATTATATCAATTTGGAAATAAAAAATAGCTTATTTATTTCGTTGATTTGCGTTAAATTTAAAGTAATATTTAAGGGGTCCTTTCACTTTATTTTAGCGAAAAAATAACAAATATTCATAATTTTTTTCTAATTTAATTCATTTTAATAGAAATTAAAAATATTTAATAAATGATTTTCCGATCATTCAAGTAAATAAAGAAAAAAATTTGAAACTCTGAACCAAATTTTTTGGAAAAAGAAAGTGAAAGTACCCCTTAAATTAAATATGTAATTATTCAATAAACATATTTTTAAACATTATCTAAGCGATTTTGAAATATAACTTACCCTTCAGAGTCTATAAAACCAAGATTGCATTTTCCTCGGGGATCTGCATACTGTCTTAGAATATTCGGTACACTTCTAAACGTTGTACAATGTTGATGCTTTTCAGATGAAAATGATGTAGCTATTCCAGCTTTAGGACTTCCTAGCGTAGAATCAGAGATGCTCCATGGTTTTGGATGGGCTAACGTATGCAAATCTTCACTGTAACAAACAAATAAGAATAATTTAGACTTTTTATATCACACACTATCAGAATTTTATTTATACATAGATATTCATAACTTCAATTATAAAAAGTAGATTTAGGCCAATTTTTGCGACAAATTAAATATAAAAGCAAATATGCTATTATAAACAAATAGTTAATAAAGAATTTATGCTATAATTCTTTTATAAAAATCTCTTACCATTTAAACAAAAAATTAAATAGTTTCATTTTGTTTCTGTTCGTAATTCACATTTTACACAACAAATTGAAACTTGAGTAATGCAGGATTTCTTTAACGAACTAGTGATAAAGATAAGATTCGTGCCTAAGCCACATATAATCTCTTAAAATTGTTTCACTCGTTTCAAATTTCGTTCACAAATTTTAAGATTCCACTAATTCAAATAATAATTGAATTTGAAACTTTTATAACTTGAATATAATGAGATAGAACGCCATTGTCAACAGATTGAAAAATAATATTTGAACGCAGTATTCTACAATGACGTCTAAAACAAGAGATATTAATAAGTCTTATCTAAGTAATGGATATATTTTAATTAATACAAATTTCATTAATTTATTTTTCTTGGAAATAGATTGGAAACTTATTATTTTATTTATTGACGCATATTGATATATGCTAATTTTATACAACAAATGCGGCGTATTGAACCCAAAATCGTATTTTATTGTGATATTTATTGATATATTGTTCTACTAAAGATTAACGTATCTGTCTTGTATGAACAATACTTGGTCATAAAATAGATTAAAACAGCAATTAATTATTCTAAATTACTATTTATTTCTTTAGTTTAAAATGGCGTATCTACATTGTATTACACAATACAATTTACGAATCTGTGAGAAGAATCTCTAATATTGTGATAGGCATTTTTACTTATTTAATTTATTAATTAATATATTACAATAAGATTGGAATTTAAGTCAGAAACGTATTTAATTTCGTGGCGCCGAAAAGAGTAATTTTATTTACCCCCATCAAACCGGTAAGAGCGCGGTAATATTCTATTTAACGCGACCGATGAGTATTTTAGCAATCAATTTAAATTAGCTGTCATTGTAAAATACCATTTTTTTTTAAAATTGGTTTTGTCACATTTCTATTTCCGAGGACTAATCTCATATTTATGTATGTCAGGGGGAAGGAGAACAGTTTAAACCGATTTTGCTCGTACTAGTTGTGAATAATCATAGAAAGTACAAAAGCTTAAAATAGTAATAGAAATATTTATTACATATTTTATTTATGATTGTATATGAGGGTGGAAAGACTGCTGAATTATCTTTTGTAATAGTATCATCAATAATGTTCACTGAAACTTACCTTTCTTCAATAAGAATCATTTTAAAACTGTTGTTTATTTAACAAATATCAAATACTTTATTTGAGTATCACACCAACAAATACAACAAAATATTATCAATTTGGTAATTGGCAAAAATTACTGTAGCAGTTTCAATCAGCATATCTTAGTTAAACTAGCACTGATAGTCAAATGATACTACTAGCAAGGTTGCAAATAAATGAAATCGTAAATTTGTTTGTTGCTTTAAACCTAATTGTATAATGACACTATTGACATATGTTATATAACATGAATACTTAATTCTTCTTTTAGCACAAATAGGAGTGTTTGATATGCATCATTGGGTTTAGAATAAATAAAATAAACGTGTCAATTTTGTACAAATGTATAGTATGAGTGACAACAAAAACATCTTGATAAATATTCGTACTAAAAACATAATTTTTCTATAAGACAGATTTTTCGTTTTCTTTTTTATGCTTTCTATTATAGTTAATTTATTATTGTTGCTTAATAATAATTTGGGTGATCCAATAAATGTAAAAGAAACTAGATAACATTATATATAAATGTAATCAATTCAATATTGATAAATAATTTGATGCTTTACCTGCACGGGTTGAAATTTAAAGTAGAGTAATTTTTTACAATCTGTAGGGCAGGATAAAAATGATATGCCTTGGCTATCGATGGGCGATCTAGTCCTCGGTTTCGAAACAAATTTCATTTGATTTATAATGTTATTACGGGCTCATGAGTTATTTAAAAACGAGTTCCGATCAAGCTATATAGGTACTGGATGGGTGATAACGAAAGGCTGTGCGCACATGCTGGCGTGAATTTAAACTCGAAATTACCGAACCGCCCCAAAGACTTGCGATCCCGCACCCGTACGTGGATTTATATGTTTTGGATATTCCGAGACTTTTGAATTTACCATTTAACACTTGGCCCACAAGCAATCATAAGAGTTTCAAAAACATGTCTTATTTAATTTAAAAGCAAACCTTTTTAAATGATTTTTAAATAAAAATAAACGAGTAAAAATATAAATTTAACTAACATTAATTTTTATTACCGAACATAGGTATTAAGGGGTAAAATGATAGCGACTCTTTTAGGTAACATTGTCCTAAAATTATGATTCTTTAGAATATCCTAAATGTCTCAAGGCACTACGGAAAAGGCTATTTATTTAAAATAGTATTTTAACTTTGCAAATTTGTCTACAATTTTATGAGAAAAGGCATTATGCTACGATATGTTATTTTTTATGAGGTACACAACAAAATTCCCAATATTTATTTTTATATAAATACTGAACACTTTTTACGACCCTGGCTCCATTTTATGTTTATAACTTTCCAATATTCTAAACGAATGTGTATGTATACTTTGTTTATATTTACCTTGCACTTTTTATTATCCGTATATTATTACAATATAAATAGCAAATTTGTTACGGTCTTTTGTAAATTAATTGCTTATACAAAACAAATAATGATGAAAAAAGTTTTATATTTTATACGACTATATATAAAGAAAAACATTTTAAGTACAAATTATACTATGCATCAGCGATACTTTTTGAAAAGCTCTCGAGTTTTTCAAGTGTATATGACGACATGAGATTGAATGTCTTTTTCTTCTGTTTTTCAGTTCTCGCGCGCTGTCTGTGTGCGTGTGTTCTTGCGTCCTTTCATGTGGACGACCCAATTGAAGTAATCAATATGTAAGTACTTTGCTAAAGGTTTCTTTTTCAAGTAGAATTAGATTTGGTCCTGGCCATGCAGGCTGATCAGCTCGTGAATTTTTGATTATTTCTTCAAGCTTTGAAAACCTATTTGATGGTTTATAAGTAGAGAAAATTATCGATAATCTTAAGCTTGCCATTTTATATAAATAGTTGAAATTTTGGCTTTGCCATTTGCTAATCAAATCAAATATTACCTACGAAAATATCTGTCAAATTTTAACTAGGGATTAGTGACAATAGGAAGGATTCTACATTAATTAAATCCTTGTAGTATTTCTCAAGTACTACGTAAATATATATACTAATGATACCCTAAAATTTCAAAATCGGGATTTTAATAGCAATATTCATTTTACATTTTTCTATCCCGATTGACTATTTCGCAATGTGTGTCTGTTCGGAATGCTTTTGCTGCTAAGTCGTTAAACACACATATATGAAATTTGAAATTGATGATTTGTGTACTACTCAAAAGAAATATTTTTATTTTTGAAAAGTATACTTAATCTAGAAGTGTATGATTACTTTTGTCGTTTTTACAGTAACTTTAAGGTATCTTGGAAATGACTGCACATAGAGAATAAATGAGATTCAAAACATAAAAGAGTAATATTTCAAACAACTTTTGTTTAAAAAGCACCATCAAAAAGTGTATTATTTTCAAAGAAAAGCATGATTATTGAATTTATTTATTGCTTGATAACATTTATATGATGATTGCAAAATGAATATTGATATACAATAAATATATTTACTTGCATTTTTAAGTTTTGTATTTCAATATCTTCTTTATCTTATCAGATATACTACTTTGTATAGTGCAGGTCAATGCAGATATTCTTATATAGTCGGTAAGTTATTATAATGTGTAAAAATAATATTTCTGAATGAACAAGGATAAATACAAGACCGATTATTTAAGCTCTTTGTACATTAAATATACTGCGGCAAAACAATTTTACATATTAAACCCACTTTACGTAAATTGCTGTATTGTACTTGTAGATGTGATTACATTGGAATTGGAATATAATATTCCGTTATACATACATATACTTTAGGTATATATACATATCTAGTGGGCTGTTAGATACCCGAAATGCATTGCGACAGTGGCTGGATGGCGGTTCTTTACTTATGTATCACTTCATCAAAAGCACTCCCTATAGACAGCACAACACGACACAGTGCACGGTATTCCACCCATAACTGATGCGACACGATCTCATGTTGTCGGGATCAATTCTGTTCAAATGTTTGCGTCATGTCATATACAGCAAACCCCAGCATCAAATTATTGTTACATTTACCTAGACGATACAAATAAATTGTTAAATGTCCAAATTTAAATATACATTCTAAAAATTGAAACATTTCTAGATGTATATATTTTTTATTTCTAATATTAAACGCATATTTTTTCTAGAAACGGCGAGAATTTTAAAATATCAATTAAATTTCGTTCACTTAACTCCTTAGTGTTTTATTTGCTATCTTCTTCTATTCTCAAGATAAATACCTAAATTTTTGAGTTGTTTGATTTCAAATAAGTAAATATGAATTTCATCGCAATAACTATTTAAAAGTTGATTTCAAATAATTATAATAATAAGCCGTATCAATCGCTATGGATTTTCTCCGATATATGTACCCGTAGCCACCCAATATATACGGTAGTATGAAAACCGTAACAAACCGTAATCTGTTATTTATTACACGGTAGGTATATACTGTATATATTGTACATACAACATGAATATCCTATCAGGATGCTGAACTGTGTTACATCTCATTAATTTTTAAAACCTGTTTGCCGCCATTATCCAAACAAGCCATGACGCCACCAATCCTTTTCAATTGTAATATTTTATTCCGGTATCACATCCAGAATAAATCTCACTATTCTGATGCGCCAACCATATTTTTAACTTACCTATATTATTTCACAATAAGGATATAAGAATCAATCTGAAGTTAGAACACACGTATTCCCAAGAAATAGATTTATTAAAACACATAAATTTACATTTAAATCAAATTAGATGCTATTTCTGACAGAATTGTCATAAATTGCTATTAAATATAGTTTATTTTAATAGAATTTAGTACGGAGCGCATTTATATTGCATGAGTAAATTCCCGGTAGGGTTAAATGTTTGGTTTAATGACAAATTAGTGATGAGTAAATTAGGTATTTTAATTATATCGTACGATTAAGAGTAAGAAGCACCGTGAACCTTATCTTAGAAGGTATATATGCGTGCAATGTTCACAGATTTTAATGTGCGAGCATCTAGCTTGTATATAATAACATTATACGTGTTGTAACACCCGGGATACACAACTTCTTAATGTTCTTTACAACGTTAGCGAATTAAACTTGGCCACTCTTAATTATTAAGCTAATCCGGGAGAGTTACCTCCAAACTATAGGGTATTCATTATACACTTGGGGTACAAGTATTTATATTTTATTACCTAGCTGGTATAACGCGTGCAGAAATGAAGGCGTAAATTTTAAATTCTATTCCCTATAAAAAGAATATTTCTTATGTACCTCTATATACATATTTAGGTTGATGTTTTATTTTGTACAATTTTACGAAGTAAAATACATTTATATATAAGTAGAGCGAAAAATATATTGTTTTGCAAATTTTTATTATTTTCAATTCAATCGACAACAGTTATATAATTTATCTGTGGTTTTAGAGTAGAACTTTATATGCACATAAGATGAGCAACAATATTTCTAAAATAAGAAACTTGTTTTTATTTAGATATTCTTACTCTTGAGGCTATCGGTTAACTACTCAACGACGAAGAATATAGAAATAACTAATATATGGCGTTGTCACATAGGAATCCGGTTTTCATGAAATATGTTAAGAAACTCTGACAACATTTTAAGTTTGGTTTGGGTAGGTTAAGGTTTGATTATATTAATAGAGATAGGTTCGATTTAAATTTGACTTAATCTCAAATCTTTCGAGGTAGGTCTAAAATGCGTTTTTAAATTTTTTGAATATATCAAATAAATCTACGTAAAATTATAATTTATTTAATGTATCAAAAGTTTATTTAAGTTATAAGCGAAAGTTTCAAAATATGATAGTAGTAAATTGTCAAATATAAGAATTTATTTTCTTGAATTGTAATATGAAATAAAATTTGTAATCGTTACAGTTATTATATTAAATTTGAAGTTCATTTAAAATTTGTAGACCTATTTGGAAACTCATACTCAAAAGTTTTCCGCAGTAAATCAAATTATTTGCCCTGCCATATATATCAAAGTTAACCTGCAATCAAATTGCAAACATTGTTGATCGAAATACCAATCCGACATTCGAATACACGGTTGATTTCATCGCACAAAAAAAAAAAAACCCACCATATATATGATAGGTACACGTACAACATAAACAAAAAAAAAGCGCCAGCAACAGCAACGTGAATACAGCTGAATTATCGACACACTACAACCCTCCGCCGACGATTTGTAAATATTTCACAGTTAAAAAAGTATCATAAGGTTTTATTACACTTCATTGTTTATCGGTGTAAATTTCATGGCTGGAGGGTGGATATATATTGAACCAAATAGCGGATAGGGTGGGTCATTTTTCAAAATTATACCCAATGAGGGATTTGTATTCGTAATGATGAACGATTTGAACTGTATCATCAGTCAAATTGCATGTCATGTCACTGATGACTATGCCTGTTGGATTACACAGGGAAAACCGAAATTTGATTATTTTATATATTTTTCTAAGAACCTTGATCAACAGTTGAATTGTTTTGAACTTGTGATTAAGGAAAAATTCATTTAATTTTTTTCTATACACGTATAGGGAAATATATACCTATATATAGAGAGTATATAAATCCTTCATTACTTATGTATATTAATAAACAAACAATGACTCATTCATTTATTGAAGGTCGTAAACTAGCTCATAAAAAGTCAAATATGAACAATTTTAGAATATAACTAAAATTCAGAACTCTCAATAACTCGTACTTTTGTAGTATATATTTTTAATCATATACCAATACCATTTTACCATTGATAGGAGTATTTTACAAGAATATAAAGTAAATCCCGCATTGGGCTTATTTATAGGTTTAAATGTTAGTAGGTGTATGTACGTATATCTATTTAGATATGATGTACATATGTACAATAATATATAAATTTAAAAAAAAACAAGAAAATGCAGTTTATCATTATAATCGGAAATTTATTAGTTTTTAAATAAAAAAAAAATGGATTTTAGTCTTTTATATCATCTATATTATAAATTAGCGAATATCGTCGCTTTATTAATTATACGTCTTACTTCGTATAAGAAAGAAAAATGTAAATTAAATGAGTGTAGACCGGAAAACCCAGGTATATTTAAACGATGATATATCGCGCGTATGTCCTCGTTATTATTCAAAAATTCTTAAAATACTTATAGTGAAATCAAAAATTGTTTTCTAAGGATTGTTATTATATATGATATTACCACTATATATTATTTTTTTCTGGTTCTTAAGTTCATTTTTAATGAAACAATATATATTTTTTGTTGATTATTTCGATATATTATAAATCAATAACAAAGAGAAATATGGGGCCATCGGGTTTAGATTGCGAGTGGCACGATACGTGCTGCACGAAATAGAAAAAAATGTTAAAATACACGAATCTAACACCTTAATAATATGTTTTGTAATTTCACACTAGCAAGTAACATGCTTTAAAATAGAAAAAAAAGTAAATATAGATTTGAACATAATTGCTCGAATTTATAGCTCAAAAATGTTATTTTGGTACTTTTACCTTATAAATGCAAGCTAGTTTTTTAGCTACCAAAACATAAATAGTCGTACAGTTTTTTTGTTTCTTTGTGTTTTTATCTAAATTGCTCATAAAATATTCTAGTATAATTTATTATTTGACAATAATTAATACATGACCATGAATACAATGATATTAAGAATCTGCGATAAATAAATAAAAAATTTCTGTTCCTTATCGGGTCACCTTGCAATAATGCTTTATGAAATTTCCTGCAACTTCTTTCATCTGGACTTTTCATATCATATTGACTGATTTAATTAATTATTGCAAAAATATATACGTATATACACACGTGACTAAATTTGTTCCGTGTTCAATACCTTGTACTTTAGAATAAATATAGCGAATATAATTTACATACATACATATTAATAGTATTGCTGCAACAAGAATTCGACAATGAAAATTCAAATGTTCTTATAATTTCCGCGACATTTGAAGGCCATATATACGCATGTGTTTGTTTAAATGTAAATGAGAGAAATGAGAAAAATATAATTTATCTAGGAATGAGGAAATTTATCAAAACAAACTTTCATTGCAATTAATATTTATTATTAGTACTTGCAGTTATATTTACATTGTAAGTTAGAATTATTTAAGACACTAGGAGGCAATTTGTTTTTTTTTTAATTTTGATAAAATGAACTACTTTAGGATGTATGCAAATTTCAAACTTATGTTATGGTTATAATTTGAATTGCTATGTACATACATAATTAAGTGTAACTACATGTAAGAATTAAATAAATATGCATAACTACAAAGATAATAATTTACAATCTGAAAATTCGTTGTGCTAATACTTATGATATTTGCATTCATGTTCTTAGAATGTTTCCATCATGTCTTATTTTAGATTCTATTGCTTTTTTATTCATAACTTTACATTTAATAATACGATTTGTTTTTATAAAATTGTTATTGAAACGAATAATGTACCCGGTATTATTAAAATCCGAGAAAAAATTTTTGAATATGTATTAAAATTTTCAAAGCTCTGCATCTCTGTTTATGTATACATATAAACGTATATGTATCAATCATGTCTTCTTTTATTTAATCACAACCAGTTTATGAAAGTACGGGAATGTATAGAACGGTTAAAAAACTTTCTTATTTTATTGAATATATATCTTGTACCACATCACATTACCAAATGATTTTAGATTCTCATCATTATCCGATACTAAAGCATAGCATACAAATAAATTTAATAGAGGCCAACAACAGTTGTCTCATTTTAAATCGAGTGAAAATCTTTACAATGATCAATTCACTGGCAGAATGTAATTACTTTGGTCAGGAGTCCTCAACCTTAATATATAAATGTGTACTAAAAAATAATAATAAAAGAAATACATTCTCTCTGAGATGAAATAAAAAATACATATGTAATTTTAATAATTTCTCGAACGAAAAAAATACTTTGATTCAGATTAAATAAATTTGTTTCCAATTAAAATAATTTATTAACATAATTATTCATCATTTATTTCAATTACAATTAACGTTAAATTCAAATATAGCTTATGTATTCTGTGGTAATCTATAGATCTGTATGAAAATCTGTAAGTAATAATTTAATTGAAATCTAAATAAAAAATATAACAAATATATTTCGTTTGCAATGAAATATTTTAAAAAAAGTCTTTATTATAGCAAATCAAATCTAATAAAAATGTACAGATTCTCATTACAGAGTTATTGCACAGAATCATAAATTTAAGTTATCAATTGGCGCTGTTATGGGCTGGATGTAATTATGGAAGTTATATATTTTGCAAAAATAAAAATAATTTATAGAAGTAAAAATCTTTTAAAAAATCGTATTGGGAAGTGTCATAGTTGTGCCCTAAGGGCTCTAAATGGTTTTTATGATTGATTTTATGCTTTACACTTACATACGTTTCCTAAAGCCCTAACAGGGGCCGCTATATATTCCTATTCACACGGATAAACTTAAACGCAAAAGCGCAATAAATAAAACTGAACCGGGATAAAAATAATTCTTCATAAGACGCGGACAGTACAAAACAGAACTGGAGAACACAACAATAATAACGCAACGCAGCTTACCCTTTGTACTAAATGTACCTACAACCGGTGGATTCATGTTGATTTAAATTTTTACTAACCCTCATTTAGTACTGACAGTGTATATTTATCAGGAAAAAAAAATAATAACTCACCTTTGCAGTATATGCACTGGAGGTAGAATCATTTTAATTTAAGTTTAAACTTTATTTAATTAAACCACACTTCGCACTATCGCACGTTCACTATCACTGAATGTACGCGCAGACCGTAGTATCAGAATAATATATTATATATATATATACGTTAGGCGCTTATTGATATCTGTTTAGAAATGTCTTGTTAGTTGACCGTTTGTTTTTTTTTGCTTCCTATTAGTTGAGGTGGCAACACTCGCGACTTGCGTTGTCTAGTGGGAGTAGCCTCGCATTTGCAAGAATGTTATTTTATGTATTCACTAAAACGACTTTTTCTTAAATAAAGGTGAGATATTAATATTTTATTTAAATTATTTTATATTTTTAAATGTCATGATTTTAAGTAATTTAAAATTACAAGATTTAAAAATATAGAATTTGGTTCAACAAAAACAGTACTATTTTAAAATTAAATCTGTCTGTGATATTTCTTAATAGAAATGTGTATATACTTGTAAATTTTACCAAAATTGCACATTGTCGGAAATAATATTCCTTTTTTGGTAAATTTTCACTTACCCCATGAAGCTAAGGGTATAAAATTTACATTCTTGTCTTCTTCTATCACTTTTCTTCTACTCGTTTCGCGGTTCAAGCTATTCCGAGTAGCCTGTTTTAGCCGTATCCAGAATACGGTTTTTTGGCGTTCAATACTTATTGCTCACGTAAATTATTGCGGGATTATATTATTATAGTGTAATTATTGCATTTTTGCAAGAACTAAAATTTTTATGTCATATATATTATTGATAAATTATTATATATTATGTATGAAGGATACAATTCCTAATAAATCATGCATTAATTGGCGATAAAAGCAAAGTGAATATTTTCCCAATAGAAAAGTTTTATGAATTAACACGCAAACTCAACATAACTCAACACTGCATGCCATGCACCGACTAGTATCAAACGATACCTTAAACTCTGGCTATCAAACGCTATTATAGGGCTGAAGTTCCTTTTGAAACGTAAAGGAATATTTTAATACATATTACGATTTTATTTAGTTTATATCTGCAAACAAATCCCTGTAGCACCTATACATATGCTTAAGGATGGCACAGATGTTCCCTTACATATATGTCTTCCGCTTGTAGAAGCGTAAAAAAACGAGAGAATGCATTTTTTATTAGTTTTACGGTCATGTAATAAATATCATAAACATACACAAGGAACAGCAGACAAAAATTACGACAACACACGACTTTATTCCAAAACTTATATCTACGTACAATACAGTACAGAAAATACTCGTTTATCTTGTTGAAGTTATTCAAAATTGTCCTGGGACTTAATGCACATGAAAAATAAATTTTTTACAAATCGGTCCCTTGGAACACAATGTTACAATATCTAAAATGTACGAATCAATTGTTCTTAACATGTTAAAATATTTCTATTATATAAATTTTATTAGCATCTAGCTTATGTTATGTAATGCAAAAGGAGGAAAATTTTATAAGATTTTCCTTGTTGATGTTATTTTAATGGCATTTAATATCATTAGCATAGTAAATTATAAGGACTTATGGCATAAATATGTAATTCAAATCAGGAGCAATGACATATATACTTAACCAATTAAATATTAATTATATCTAATTTGCATTTCTATGTTAAAGAATTTCCATGAATTCATTTATTTAAACAAGGACAATGCCTATAAAACTATCATTCAATGATTCAATACATATTTAAGATAATTCCATTAATCTCATAATTATTTAAACCTATTTATTGCTTGATACAGTATACAATACGTATAAATATATCTTTTATGCAGTGTAGCATTTGCAAATGACAGCATTGTTTTCATTTCTAAACTACTCCAAGCATTTTCGAAGCATACATACAAATAATTTGTTAGGTAAATTTCACATATAATAGAAATAAAATACAATATATCCCTTTGTCAACTATAAATAATAGATATTGTTTCCTATTCGTGCCAATATTACTTTTGTTTAACATAAATTCAATAAGCTATACTTCTGAGGTGCTAACAAGTCATCATTTTGCCAATTTCTAGAAGGGATCAAGTAATAAATTTAGAGCAATTATAGTAATCATTTATAAACTACATTATGGGTCTAATTATAATATAGTAATAAATGATCTAGTGCACAATTTTATATGAGAGTAACCTTGCATGAATTTTTTTTTTCTATAAGAATCAATTAAGTTATTATGAGAAAACCTCCATAAAGTGTGATGTAAGTTACATAGATGCCCCTGTACACAATTTATTACCTCTGTTGGCTTTCCCAATGCACCGCTTGTGCTACAACGAACGAAATGACTTTATTCGCATAAAAGAATGTTGTAAAATGAACAAAAAACATGTTTATCTCTTATGCATTATTCAATAACTACATACAATATTTAGTACTGCTTCTGTTTCTGTACAACACTCACGATATTATGTTAGACCTAAGTAGTAGAGTCAACCAAATTAGTACAATTTAATTTCAAATTGAGAATTTCACCCATCGGCCTAAATTCATTAAATATTATAAAGAATAAAAAATTTTTGGTCAAATGTCCTCATTTGCATCTTTTGGGAGTACTTTTTTCTACTGTAAAGTATTTTGGACATATTATGCAGGCCGTTATGCTTGTCAGCTAAATTAGTTGCATATAGTAATTTACTATATAGTTTTAAGAATCCTTTCTGCAAAATAGTATATTATTTAATTGTAATTTTAATTTAAAAGAAGTAATCAATTATTATTGTTGAGACAATATTAAACATAAAACATGATCTCATGATAGTTATGAATAGTATGCAAACTTTCTTTCGGACAAAATGAACCCAAATTAAATAATTTCATAATTACATCAGACGATAATTATTGCAACAGATGTTAAATAATTAGAAAACTGTTCCTATTTGATAATAAATACAAAAAAAAATGCCCTTAATTCCGATGGAAAGTTAACGCCGGCGCTTGCAAAACAAAACTGCATAATATATAATATGTATTTTTTATTTGTGCTCATAAGAAAGGAAAAGTTTTGGCTAAAGAGGGTCGACCAAAACACGACTACTATCCTACTTGTTTTTATGGCTCCATAAAAGTGGCTTTGGCTAAAACGAAATTAGCACGCTACCAGCCGATGATTTTTTTTTATATAAGTCCATGTGTATATATTCAAATTTAAACTAGCCTAAAAGCCAGTGTAAATTAATTAAATAAATATGTTTTTTAAACCTAATGCTAATGCGGCGTACTGTTCGGATATTACAAAAGAGCTACTAAATGTATTATATTCTCATTTAAAATATAAGCTTACAAGCACTTGCATAGTAGGGTAGTGGTAGTTTTATTTTTGTAATAAGAATTTTCGTAATTTTCTTAATGGAAAAATTTTTATTAAATTAAAAAAACATATATTTTTGTATAAATTGCGAAATGGTTATCAACGTAAAGCAGTTTAGGGGCACAAATCCAAATCATTTTATTGTTAAACAAAATTAGAATTTCGTATATCGTTTTTATTTTGTCATTACATTATATATAAAGACTAAAATAAGTAGTACTAAAACACTAGAATTTCAGAAAAACATTTTTTTTATTAATTGACAAAACAATTTTTCATTTAAAAGATTCTTATCCTAACATGAATATGTCTGCAACTTCATTACGCTGTCAGCTCTATGGCAATATTTCAAACCGATTTCAACTCACTACACATTGCTGCTTTGCGGCTGAGTGGAAGTAAGGCGCGTTCTTTTTCACTCTGAAAACATAAATCAAATTATGATACTTTTCATTTATTGACCTGTACTTCTTACCTGCTACAAAAACTTTCTGTTTGAAGCTAATTAATATATGGCTTCATTGGTTCTATCAAACATGAACCTTGACCGTCAAAGATATACCACTTTCTAAAACATTATAGTATTATTTATAGAATTTACAGAGAAAGTAATAAAATAATCACTAATACAATAATGAATACTTTATCAGTATATCGTTTCTAGAAAACAGCAATTGTCTTTATTGCTTGTATATTATTAATGATAAGAATTAGTTGTCCTTTCTTTTCCAATAACTACAGAAAATGATACAGACAAATGAAAGTTAAATGCACTTTCCGAAAATATATTTTGAGCTAGCGAATCTTATACGGCTTTTATTGTAATGTAAATAGATGTTCGGTTAAGTATAATATATTTTGGATCGTCCTTTGAATGTTCTATACAAATACTTTCTATCAATTTACATTAAATAAACATTTATATAAATAAGTACAAATTTAATAAAAATATAGCTGTAAAATAATACATTTAACATATGAATAGCCTTTTGTTCAAGATGTACAATAATACAATCTTGAGAATCGTAGTTTTAAAAATAACTCCACGCATTGTCTTCACATCGTAAGATACGAGCAATTTGAAAGTTTAACAGTAATGGTTACAAAATGAAGCAAAAATTCTGCTACATTTCCATGAATTCAATAAATAGCTGTGGTTGGAGCTCTCTGAATCCCGGTAAATTTAACCATGAGAAAGTTTACCATGTGCATATGACCTAAAACTTGCATCAAGTCTCCTTGATGTGGGCAAACCGCGGCTCATTGGCATGTTGATGTCGTTCGAACCACGCATGGTAAAGTAACATTATGCACGTAATCATGAAGTCACCGCTAAACCAGAATCTTCACCGTTATTTCAATCATACATTTGATTTTAATGTAGTATCAAATTTTATTATTAAACTCAGAGAATTTTTTTTTAATATTTTGAATTTTAATTAAATCCTTGCATCATAAAGATTAGCTGATATCTATAATGATTTAACATGCATCGTACATTGATGAAATAAATTATTATTTTGATGATAAAATTATAATTAGTCAATATTAAAACAAAACTTTTCAAATTAAATGTATATACTGTATTTAATAGATTTTTTATATTTACATGAAAATATATAGCAACTCATTACGCAATTTGCATTTAATAAACATTTCATTATTATTTACTGATTGATTGCATGATTGATTAAATACATATACTGTGAACATTTTTAACTGGTAAGCACTGCGATGTGTGTCTAGGTTTTATATTATTAATACGAGGGGTGTTAAATTGTGAGTGCGGAATACATCACTGCAGAAAAATACTATTATCTCTAAATGTAAATAGCTATTTCGGAAAAAAAAACTGTAGTAATCTTTTTTTCATTTTTGAAGATTATTCTCTATCTTATAACGATTTTTTACTAATAGGGATAACATATTTATTATTACAGTTAAATTTGCTACAATTACTTCTTTATTTCTTTTTGTGTAATTACATATTATAGTATTAATTAATTTATGCTAGTGAAATATTAAAAATCTTTGTACTTCAAATAAAAGGATTAATTTAATAATTTTCGGTGGAATTTTTGTAATGTTTTAAAAATGTTTAACTTTTATATGTGATCGAAATTTGAAATAGTACTTCAAAAATGGTATAAAAAAAAACGCTTACCTCATTTTGAAATAGTTCCCTTCTCAAGCACACGATTTTATGAAACCGCTACGACCATTTTCCTGTAGATTTCCTAGTAGTCACGTGTGTTGATATCGCAACCAATGGGTAAACGCTTATGGATGTGTATCTTTCGTTTCATTCCGCCAGCGTACTCGAAACAAAGATAGTAAACGGGAATTTCGTCGGTTTTGAAACCATACGTAATCGCTTGGAAATCCAGCGTGGCATATCTTCGTGGCATTCATTCACACGATCAGTCAGTTTTGGTTTTGGAACTGGTTTGTTCGTTGCTTGTGGTTTGTCTGTTTGTTCTCTACGTGTTCTTCGCGTCTCTTCGCAAAATGAACATGGCTGTGGCGCGGTTTTTTGTATGCATTTTTGCACTTGTGCTAGCGGCGAATGGAGATTCGAATTCGAAAAATAATGATGATGAATTAAAAGTTGATGTGGTTTATGTACCGGAAGGTTGTGAGGCCAAGTCCAAGGATGGTGATATGTTGACAATGCACTACACTGGAACGTTGACCGATGGTACCAAATTTGATTCGAGGTAATACTCTTCTTCTTTTTTATATCATCATAAATTAGGATTGTGAACAAATTGAGTAATTCACAAAGTTTTTTTTAATACGCCTAAATTGAATTTATAAATTACGAAATGTATATTTTCCACTAATAATTCAAAATTGGATCTACGAATTGCGATTTTTCCTAAATATTTTTATTGGCATGCAAAAATTCTTCATTCATTGTGACGCAAAATTTCTCATGTTGAAAAGTTTTAGTATAGATATTACTTTTCAAAAAATATATATATTTAAAAGTTTTAAAACTACGACTTACTTCGGTGTGTTATAATGACGTCAGGTTGACTAAAGCAAAAACTCGTTTTTATAGAAAATTAAGGCGCACTATTCGTTTCATAAAATATAACTAAAATTATTTTATTAAAAACATCAAATATTAAAAAAAAATAATTAAAGACGCATTTTTGATAAATGATAAACATGAATTCGAATAGATACACTAAATAAACGCTCCTGCAATACTGCTTATTATTACATGTATGTATGATATTTAAATTCAATGTTTTTTTTTATATTTTATTTTCTGACTGTATGTGCCACAAAATATTCTGTTTATTGTTCTATATTATCAAAATACGTTTTATACCACCATATGTTTGTTCTGGAATACGTGCATATACACGCGTAAAAGTTTTAACGCAATCGAAAGTTTTGCGTTTACGCGATTTTCAATAACGTATCAGCCTCCACCGACACTTCAACTTTGTGTCCTATTATAAAACTTTCCCGATCTTCCAATACGTTATTGGTGGCTTTTGTGTTGCGTGCTTGTGCTATATTGTTTATTCACTTTGTAAAATAAATCAAGAAGATTTAAAAACATATTTTTCTAAAAAAAACCAACGTTTTTTGTGGCCCCACATATTTTTGAATTTCGACAAACATGTTTATTTGGACGATCTTTTACATTACGTCCAACATAAAAACGTAATGAAATTTCGAGCATTTTGTAAGATGAATCTATAAATATTTAATAGACCTACAGTTCTTTTCTGAATTTACAAAATTATAAATCAAATGCAATTTTCTTAAAAGGTACAATCATATAAAGAAATATTTTACTAATAAAAAATGTATATGAAATTTTGAATTTTTATTGTTAAGACACATTTAAAGATGAATGCAATTTTGTTTATCTGGTCTCGATTTTCGTTTTTCAAAGAGTGTGTTGATCTAATAATGTAAAATTATAAATTTCTTGTGAACCCAGACACATAAATATTCTCACAAAAATGAAATTTACTCTAATTTGCAATAGTTAAAAAATAATGTTGCTTTGTGTAACGGCAAGTTTAGTTTATTGAAACATTACGTAGCATTTGGTTGTTTTGTGCGATCGTGTAATTAAAATAATAATTTCGCCCGGCACAAGTGTAGCAAATCGGTGTACGGTTGCGGCTGGTGTTCCTCCTAAACACAATTACAATTTGAAAGCGATCTTGACCTTCCCAGCTACACAGTAAGCCGGATTTTCGGTTTTACCATATCGTGTTCTATTCTATCATCTGACCCAGATGCCACACTGCATAATTATGTGATTTGAATACCAGTAATCTCTTTGAAACACACAAATTAAATGATAACTTATCTCATTGCTATACAAGAAAAAGTACTATCTTTATTTTAATTCTTGCTCCTACAAAAAAAAAATGACCCGGCTTTCTAGTATACGTGTAATATACATCCTTATTCTTCATTGGGCGTTATAAAAATGACTCATTTTTGTCGGATATTCGTTATGTATTTCGTGTATAAATTCACTCATTTCGAAAGCAATTTTCCAGTGCGTTTACAAGCTTCATTATTTTATATTCAAAGTACTTATGGTACATATACGAACATATATTTGTACACATTTATTTTGAATACCGAATCGATATTAGGTTTGTGGGAGAATAAAATACACAAATATATGTTTATTTTGTTATGAAGATGAAATATAATATGATAAAATGACATTTTTGTTGTGAATCACGGTAGATTTGGAATGTAATGATACCTCTCTAATATCATTTATGGTATCATTCAATCGGCATTTATGTGTCCTGAGGGACTAATCACTTACACACAACAGGAGAGACGAAGAGATTGTTGCACTATATAATGGAAAGTGTTGCACTCTAACATCCCTTCAACTTGTATATAATATACCTATTCAAGTAGCCGTGTTCATTTCAATAAAGCTACCGTAGGGCAAATATTCACAACACCAGTGAGGATCCATTTGATGCTTGGCAAAATGAGCTTGCCGAGTTGGAAAATCAGTTTAAACATTTACATATACTCATTAGCTATTATATACGTGGGATATTGTATTTATTTATGCATGTATTATTCACGCATGTTTTGCTCATGTTTGGTTGTTAGTAGTGTTAGTAATACTTTGTTATATACTGTACGCAAATGATTTGTGAGCATCAAGCACAAATTTGATCGTAAATTGAAAATATCAAACAGATTACAACCACGAATACTGTTTAACACACATACCTGATACCAGTGTTATCACATATAATCCTGCTAGATGTACTCTAGCATACTGCTAATTAATAATAATAGTTAATTCAAAAATAGTATGTACATATACGTATAAATTACGTTAATTGTTTTTAATGATTGATTCCGAGAACTATTATTATTTATTTGTTGAGCAATTTTTGAGAAAATTAAAAAAATGTGTGATATTTGATTTATAAAATTGAATCTATTTGCACAATATAATATTTTTTAATTCGTGTGTACATCTACCTAGCTCTTTAACAAGTTAAATTGGCGCATTCATCATTTATTGCTGTGGTGTTGGGAACGGTGGCCGTTTTAATATTAACGATGTGGAATATTTAATTATTCACTAAAAATTAACCAACTTCACGCTGCAGCGTTCATAGGAATAGTATTTTAGTTTCAAACATAATTAAGACAATTTAAAATAAAAATCATGCAATCTTCGCTGCATTAATTGTTTTTTTTTTGTTGGAATTAGTTCATGTTCTCATTCTCAGCATTCAACAATAATATTGTTCACATATACAGAATGCATTTTAATTGGTTGACAAATAAAATTACTGATTGATTATGCATTTTTAATGCAATGTGTCTAAATTCAATTACATTCGTAAAATATATTTATATATATTTGAAAAGTGTAAATGCAAATCTATGACGCTTGAATAGTTTGGTTGTTATAGTTATGATATTTTAATATATTACGTAAACAGTCTTTACAATTAGGAATATTATTACACGCAAATTAGATCTGTTGTTTTTACACTCTCTAATGTTAATTCTACTATGCATATATTTCGCATTTAATAAGTGGCTATTTATCTACTAATTAGCTATATAATTATAAACCTTGTATGCACTTACCTTAACCTGTAAATTGTTTTATTTATTACCCTCCTTGCTCAGGCACCACAGTTATAAAATAATGATGCATGCTTGCATTTTTAATACTTTATTATACTGTGTTACATGAGATATTGCAAAAACGATAAAAAAAAAAGCATAGAGTAAACATGCACTTCCGGTTTGAATATTCTATTCAAAATATGAGTTATTAGAATTGATAATCTCTAAAAATTACGTCTTAGTAACGAATTCGTACACAAGTAGTTTAAAATAAAAAAAAGTTTTATTTGAAATTTTTTTTTGCTATTTTTGTAGATCTGAAATCAGCTAAGCGCAGTTTTGTGATTGCTGTTTAGTTTTTCAGGATGAATAAAAAACTGAGTAGACCAGGTTTTGAACGTTGTACGTGTATGTAAATATTTGAGTCAAAGGAAACTTTTTTCTGGTGTTTCGCAAAAATTGCTCCTAGTGAATAAGTGAAGAAGCCCGTTTTTTTTTTCTTTTATATTTAAAAGAGCGTAAATTTGCTCAACACGCATGCAAATTTTAATTCTTTGATACCGTTTCAAACTTACGTACATAAGAAAAGGTTTTAAAACTGTTTGCTTTTAATAAAAAAAAAAAAATGTATGTACGAAAGCAGAACTCTTGAGGACGCCATTAAAAATGTGCACGAGTTCGTGCGCTGTCAAAAGGACAATTTTTTTCTCGGTAAACACAAGTGCCATCCATAAACGGTAAGCCCTGCGAGGGGGCGAAGCCCTATATTTATACACATTGCGAACACGGCTATATATGTATATATATATACGTATTGTAACAGCGACTAGGGAGATGTTACAAATCCTAAACAACTGTGTGCTGTGTGCTGTATAAAGTACCTATACAGGAATGACAAAATATCATTTTTTAAAATGAAATAAATTCGCATCTTACACCAGTTGTTGTACGGGACTTTGTCTGATATACCAAAAGTTCTATTTATTTTTCGTTGTGCAGACAACCGTAATGCATGTACTATGTTTCAAAACTAAGTTATGTGCTTTCAAGTAGTAATGATTCCCACTAGTATACAGATGATTTATTGTCTAAAAGATCTCTTATAATAATAGACAAAGTGCCTGCTTGTCTTGTATCTTACATATAGACTATTTTAGTGTTAAATGTAGAACACAGTGTTCAGGTATATTTTATCGTAAAAGCTTGTTTTTTGAGATCTTGGTGAAAAGTGGTCAGCAATATAAAATATAAAATATGATTCTTTTTTCAAAATTTTCTAGCCAGATTTACACAAGTCTCATAATTTGCAAGTTTCATAATTTTACCTTTAACCATTTAGGTTTAGGCTCTCTCTCTCTCTCTCTCACACACACACACACACATACGGGCAGACAGACGTCATTCCAAAAATAGTTAGGGAAGATGCATTTCTGTTAAAATGTCGAGAATTTTTTATTATGACAATATTTACTTATTAATTCGTATAAGAAAGTAAAACGCAAATTTAAGCCGTACACTGTAAGAAAATCAGAAGAGAATTGCAATATTTTTGAAATGCATAGTCCAATATACAAAATATTTTAATTAAATTTCACAAACGATAATAAACAATTTGATACTTTATTGAACCACCTTGGTTTCGGCTCTAATATGCAAAGATTATCGATTTATTTCTTGAGAATGTCACACATGTTTACATAAGACTTACCGACACGTTATTTTAATTAATACTCTATACCATCACGCTTAAACTTGGAATACATATCACAAGTTTACAAGCATTGGCTCCATCAATACCAACAGTTTGGTATAGCTCACGGTACTTATTGCATTTAAAATGCGAACGGATTCAATTGAGTACCTAGATAATATATGTACCAAATGTGGTTGACTTCGGTTGGGTATCTTCAGAGGAGAAGAAGCGACAAATTTTGGATTTATAAAATAGCGAGCGAGCAACCAATATAACTTATATATTTTCAAAATTAATATAAAATTTTTGCATTCGAGAATATTTTCAAAACTTTTGGTACAAGTTTCATAAAATAAATAATATTGTAATAATTTGTATCCATAAAACTTGCTGAACTAAATTAAAATAAATTAGCTTGTAAGCAATAAAAGGTTATCAAGTTCCACACCCAAAATTTAAATGTTCACTTTTTCAAATTTAAATATCACTTAATAAATATCAAAAGGAAAAAAATAGAACAGAAATATGTGATACGTTGTATACCTCTCATGAATGTAAAATGTGATTACTTCTAACGGGTTCATAAAACGAGATAATCTAGAGCTAATTTTATAGCATCAAGAGCTGTTCTGTTCTGTTCGCGAGCGGTGTTGATATGATGTGTTTGCGTAGTTATTCATACCTTTTAGGCGCTGTGTGTTGGTGGTAGTATTGAAAGGACGAGATTGCAAATTGCATGCATATAGTCCTGGGGTTCAGGATCAGGTTGCGTGTATGCCAGTGTAGGCATTCCCTCGAGTTCTCTTGCATCACGGTACAACCGATAATATAGTGTGCGCATGGGAAATGTCCACAAACGATCCACGTTCAACACGAACACACACACAGACACCAAATCAAATGCATAAAGAGCCCAAAGTCAGCCGTATGGATCATAGGTAGTGTGTGTCGTACTCGGCAGTATTTTTACACCAAATATTTCACTGAGACTTAAAATTACTTTTGAAACCAACGAGATCAAAGCATTTGTGTATTATGCGGCTTTAGTTCACATTTAGGATATATTCAGTTATTCAAATTAATTGCATACGTACTTTAATATTTTTTTAGTAACACACACACACAGACCGACTTCATTTAAAAAATAGCCGGGATTAACACAGGGAAGGTAAGTTTTATTAAATTCTCGGGATCGAATTTTTTGTTGTTTACAATACTTACTTATTACATCGTATCAGAAAATAAAAAATCAATAATTAAAATGAAATTTGCCGTATTACGAGATATTAAAAGATAATTTCCCTTTCACAATTATTTAAATTTAAACGAGCTTAGGAATGGATATGGTTTATAGATGCATATTCTGTTCTTTGATCATAATATCACAGATATTCAATATTTCCCATCAATTTTGTAGAAATTTGGTAAACGATAGCTTTTAAGTCTAGACTGTGTATGAGAAAAATGTTTATTTTTTGCCAGTGTAGATTTCTGCTATGGAATAAAAATAATTGAATGTTTTGAAATGATGGTCCAATGACTAGTACTTAAAGCAATATCATTTAAAACTTTCTTGAAATTGTCAAACTCGATTCTACAAAACATTGCATTAACTTTCCCGAAAAGTTTCTGAGTTAAACTTTTGTTCCGTAATAACGATGATAGACCAAAAACGAAAAGAATTTAAAATTTATTATTAAACGTTTTCCGCTTTGTCGAAAATACACCCTATATCACGCATTGGTAGCTAATTAGGATGAATCGTCCTTCAGGCCAATCCATTCATTTATATAGGATTTGTTTCTATTAAATGCTAATAAATTAGACTTTTCCTCGACAAATTAATTCTTTTTCCTAGCTTCACGTCAACAGTTATATGTAATCTCGCCAAGAGACACAATTAATTGTGTTGTTGGTACGTAATACTATATAAGATTTGTATTTTTTTTTAAACAAACGCCCGTGCAAGCAAAAACCCCTTGTGTATAGTTTATGTAGATTTATAATTATATGACAGAAAACCATTTACATTTCGCTTCTTATTCTCAAATATCTCTCACATTTTAATTTCCAGTCACACGCTTTTTATGCTTGCTTTTGCTAAATTATTAATTAATATTAGGTACAATATAAAGTAAACTATATATGTATGCTTTCGTGAAACTTTAGCGTGTATATACCATTGTTCTATTGTTATTTAATTTAATTGAATTTGTAAAATATTTGAACTCTGCCATTGCGGAAATATGAAGTTCCTGATGTGTAAACATTTATAAGCGCGCCTCTAGAAATATTTTACATGTGAATTGCAAGTCGCATTGCGCATGCTTGAATTGTCCCGTTACCAGTCGGTAATTTGTTTTTACATACATATACACACATATACATTCATACATATTGATGTTTATACATCTTCAATCGTGAGTGCCGCCACTCACTCGTATTTAGATTTAAATTACGGAAAGCATATTGTGGTTGTTCGCAGTATTATGGGTGCCAAATTTGGGTAAAATCTGTTAGGTATCTTCGGTGTAGAGACCACACCAGCTGCTCTTACAACTGAGCGTACAATTCGTATATATAGTCATTAGTTACAAATGCATTCACATCAAATATGAGGCACTGCACAATTGCATAATTACTATATTTGTTATTGAACGTGCGCTTTACATCTTGTGGAATCTCTGCTGGAATATATTTTAAAACTATACATTCAGACTTATGTAACTAACGGTTAAATTGTAAGGATGTCTATTTGGTTTTTTTTTTTTGCCAATTACTTTTGTTTTTTATGCTTTGGCAAAAATATTGATCGCTAAAAGAAATAAAATGTAGGTGTTAGTGCGGATATTATATTTGACGCTGACATATATGTTGCACAGATAAATAATCTAATAAGAATATAGAAAGAAGGGAAACCAAAGGCACGGAGAAGGAACTGAAATCATGGTTTGGTTGAAATGTGACAAGAAAGCCTTGGGGTCAGCCCGTTCCATCATTCATTATTATTCGTTCGACGGATTTCGAATTATTGCCCGGGTTACGGATGTTGACGTGAGCCATTCGAATAAAATCACTTTGAAAAATCGCTAGCACTTTTCAAAATTTAGGTCATCACCTCATCATTTATTGTTAAATATCTTCAATGAATCCTCTTAAAGTTTATTGTATTTTTAAAATAAAATCTAATTTGACATTCATCCATGAAAAACTTAACGAGATCTAAATTTGTAGAATATTATATACTCTTTTCTTGTACATTATAATTTAAGACCAAAGGAAAGAATTGCAGGGAAGGTCAAAAGGTAAATTTCTATTATAATCTCGAGATCGAATTTTTTCATTATTACAATACTTATAACGTATAAGAAAGTCAAAAAAATCCGGAATTTAAAAGATTTTTAGTTTCCATTGCGGATTATAGTGTGTCGTTTATTTTATTCGCGACTTCATTTGAAGAGAGGAATATTTAACGTTGTTTTCAGTGCAAGTCGTATGTTTGTTGTATATTATATAATATAGCATATGATATTTTGTACTTTGTAGTACCAACATCAAAACTAAAGTATACACCGTTGAACTATTAGAGGTGGTTTAAAGTAAACCGCAGAGACTAAATTCACTGGAAATATAACAACAGATATACCTAGTCTGAAACTACCCCATGCTGTTTTAAACAAAGACAACAATATGCATACTGGGGTTGCATTAGCTAAAACACACGTGATACAAACACCACCCTTCACAACATTTATATATGTTATGTATGCTCGCAACAAAGACAAGCATAGAGTCAAGTCTGCGGGATAACATGAAAGAAATGTAGATGTAATTTTTTTACCAAATAAAATTATAGCGCACAATACATGCAGCATATTCACTGAAATAAAATAAACTACGTTTTTGACTTGCGAAATTTTAAATTGCCATAGTGTGTGCATATTCTTTATGACACCTATAAAAATGTACTGCATGAGGTTATGCGGAATACTTATGTTAAATTTAGATTTGAGAGCAACTTGTTTTAGCTACTGATAGTTGAGTTGACGATAGTGATAAAATTATTATTTCTTAGCTCACCGAATACCGAAAAACTAAAGCATTCGGTCGTGTGTTAAAACATGGAACGGAAAGTTTACCTTTCATCGCCCGTAAGACCGAAATTTGTCGCTCTTTTTCCTCTGAAGATACTCAACGGATTGACACCACATTTGGTATACATAATTTATGGGTACACAATTCGTGCCGCTCGCATGCTAAATCCCCTAGACCCTTTATTTCTCAGGGTTATTGTGCCCCAAAAAGTCAACGATATTATTGAATTTACACGATATTGCACTACATTTTTATTTTAGATTTTTTTTTTCGTTGGTTATATCTGGAAACTCATGATATATAGTAAATATATTTTGATCTCTTGTACTTTGTAGACATATATATAAAAATATATTAATGATATTCATTCCGTGTATGTTTTGGTTCATCTGACGTAAATTAGATTAAATATACATATCGGTAAATTTAGCTCTAACAGCGAAATAGGGTTTTACAAATTCATCTTTGGTAGCCTTCCGTATAGTTGAACTTCAAATATTGATAGAATCTACGGTAGATATATATATATGACTTCTCTTTCACCAGTAAACAAAGACCGTCAGTTCAGGTCAGGTCACAGAAATGTTTTAAAAAACAACGGGAATTTCGAAGACAGCAGTAAGGATCTTGTAGACAGGACTGGATTCATTAGTGTTACATCCTTTTATTTTCGGTGGGTTTCTACAGGTTTTTCTTTGTGAATGCAGATCTGGATAACAACGACAAACCATATCGCGAATGTTCTAATTGTTTCTGAAATTTCTCTGCACTAGATATACATTTATACATCCACAGTAATTTTTATAAATCGTGTAATTGTATTACATTTTTGAATTACAAAAGTGGTTTATAAGTTATAAGTAGTGTATTTATATTCGCATGTTTCTCTGTTTTATTATGTACCTATGTCTTTATATTTAAATTTCATAAACATATTTCGCTTTGATGTCAAACATACCGAGAACTTTTGATGTCTTTCAAAAAGGTACGTTGTATATTTTGCATAAATACACAGCAATAAGCAAAACTTCGTCGTACTATTCGCATGCTTGTCATATGTTAATATTGATCAGAAGCCGTAAAAATTTGGTTTCATTCAACTTTGGTATCACATTTGAGAAAGTTACATGTGATGATTTTATTACAAAAAATATATTTTATATAGCGAAGTTTTAACAAAACTATATAAAAACAATCGTCAGTTATTTCTGGTATAAATAAATAGTAATATCGATCACAAGTGTAGATGAGTCGTAATATCTAAAATTAATTTAAAATAAATAATTTCCCGTACGTTTTCCCTAAGATTTACATTGGTCTGCGAACGCTGCATATATTTTATTTTTCACTGTTCGCGTAGTTTTGCAAATAAAATTTATTTTGTCGGGAATAAAAGCTGTATACTGAAACTAACATTTGAAATAAAAGAAAAGAAGCTGCAGTATTATAACGACTTAATTAATGTTTTTATTTGCTATCTGACGATACTGCGAACCGTAGGAAAGAATAGTTATAATTAGATAAAGTCTGGCAACATCGAAATGAGATGTGATCACGCTAGTCTCCTGAGATGATTCTCATTTCCTATTGGAAATAATGTTGTCAGCTGGCGAATTTCAGATTTAGAGTGACCAATTTCCTTAACCATCTTAAGTCTAGTTATCTCCTATAGATTTGATGCTGATATAAATGGAATTTCAGAATTAGAGATCTTTTGCAATTACTACGATTAACAATATTCATGAGTATTAATTTAGAATTTCCTCTTTATATATATAAATAATTTATTTTGCTCTGAGATAAAATACGCTAGCGCCATAATTTATGAACTTATTATTCTAGATAAACTTTTTATAGAACACGTACATAGTTTTGTTTTATCTGTATGTATACGCTATAAATTCAATAAAAGCACGTCGTTATAATTATCGCGAGATACACATTTATTTACGGCTATATTAAATATCGATTTTGTAAATACACATTTAAAATTGCAACTGGTTTTAAATTGGTATAAATTTCAGATTATATCAAATAATGGGAGCATATCAATTGGTAAAACTAAAGAAATCTATATTTGAAATTTCTATTGTAGTGTATTTTTTTTTTGGTTCGGTATCGCATGTTTGGGCATGAGCGCGTGCCTTGTGAAAGATGTCTCTTAGTTGTCGGAGAAGAACGAAAATCTCCAATTTCGTACATGCTCTGCTAACGTTCAACATTATTTACGTTACGTTCTGCAATGTGATTGTCCGTGACAAACAACTACAAAGACAGTATAGTTTTACGGATATTTGAACTCTTACCTTTAAAGTTTCAACGAATTGGAACGATACAATTATCTTCTTTTCATTTAAAAAAGAAGTGAATTATATCATTTATTTATCCTGCATTATCTACCAGTCGAATGATCTTGGGTAAAATATGTACATACATCTCGCGTTTCCCGTCAAATAAACAACAATTATCAAACATTAAAATTCTCCTTTATTTCATTTGCTACTATCTGTTTCGCATTCTACTCACTTTAAAACAAATCATTAATTTTTTATAACTACGGTTACCTTTTTACACTTTTATAAGCCCCTTTAGCGATTTTTCCATTCATTCATTTAATTATTTTTATCAAATTATCTACTACTTTTAGCTGGGCTTGACGACCGCGACTGATATATTTATTAAATGGGAAAAAGTTTGTATTTGTGGAAGCATATGTATAAAATTTATTTTGAACAAAAGAAAAAAATTAAATATGTCGACGTGGTTTTGCCGCTTGATTAAATTTACATTTTTAAGAAAAAAATATGAGATGTTTGTTGAAATCATGTATAGGGTAGAAGGATCTGTTTGCTATGTGTGGTAGGGAGGTATACATATAAGTTTGGTTATCAATGCATAAGTTTTGGTCCCTCGAGGAAGCACTGTCCTACTTTATATTTCGCTGGGACGGCCGCAAAATTTGTTCGTCCTTATTTATTTAGTGTTACGAAAATAGGTACTGTATTTGTAAAGCAGAATCGATAAAGTCAAGGAATGGGTCGTATATAAACATTACGAGGATATGAATTTACAAAATTTAACCACCCTACTTGTAAAAATTTAGTATAATTTTTCATAAATTTTAATGCAATATAACAAAAAAAACATATAATTTTAAATACATGCAAAGTGTCATTTATTAGTTTTGAGTGTTTCTTACTCCATATTTTACGTTTATATACCTGTAACTCAAAGACGGATAAGTCTCAAGTAAAATATAATTAGTTGATCAAACGAATCGTACTTCAGTATTTGTTTATTTTTGGAGAAAATTCTCGTTTTATTTCAATTTTTTGTTGAAAATACTTTACGCGTTTCAAATTTGTAAAGTACGATTTGATAGGTAGAATATTCACTTAGAAAAATTTTAATCATTACAAACATTTGGTAAGCTCATTTTTCTGATACGACAATTAATTTTTAGTAACTGCATAAATGTTTTTGTTGAGAACCAAATTCTTAGTTATGAAAATCATTTTCTATGTGTTTATTGAAATTCGTTGGTCATAAAAACAGGATATGAATTTTTGGTAAATGTGTATAATGTATGTTTGAGTAAATATTCCAAATATTGGTAGAATAAAAATGTGTATTGTCAAAAATAAAATATTTCCTATTTTATACGAACGTGCAGCAGATTAATCCTCTACATCCCTTAAGGGAGCAAAAATATAATTTGTATGAAAATGACAGCGTCCCTCGTAAAATTGGTTTCGTGATCAACCGATTATGTTTCATGTATTGCTCACTGCCTTGTGTTTCGGTGTAGTGAAAGATAAATGAGGTTAACTTGTACTTTCTCTTCAGCTGCAACTACGTGAAAGTTTTCCGTGAAGACGAGTCTTATAGCTGATGACTGTACTGACACAAACCCATACTCGCTCAGAGACCGACATCAAACACTTGAGAACAAGACAGAATTCCACTGTCGGTCTTTGTTACATCTACGTCTACCTGTTTTTTGTATCAAATTTCAATCATTAGCGTAGAATGAGAATTTCTTGTGCATATTAGTAGGTACTTATGGATTAGACTTCCTATAAAAAGGTGTCTTCTAAAGATCGCTGTTAAGTAGAGCAAAAAATAATACAGAAAAAAAAATTTGTTACGGATAGGAAAGCATATAAATCTATTATACAGATACATCTAGATTAAATGCATGACATAAGTTATGGCTATATGTTAATTAAATTCAATCTAAATTCCACAAAGAAGTGGTTTTCAAAATCCATAAATAGTTTTGTCAACTTTTACACATGTGGGTGCCTTTATAAATAAAATTTATAAATATTATTTTTATATTTGATGTTTTTAATGCATTTAACATCACCAGTTCTTCAGCTAGCAATCATAATACAGCAGAGGTAATAAAGGACAATGACCTAATGTGAGATGCGTTGCTCTACATTTCACCATTATCAGTTTTAAACGCGTTTAAACTCTTTAAACAAAACGACAGTTTTCCACAATTATTTTATATTACGTAAAAAATATATCTCTTATCGCAGAGCAAATTACTATTTGTTTAATTTAATACGAAAACATTTAGTGTGTTTAGCGATAAATTATTAAATCAACAAATTAATAACTGCAGATCGAGAAAACGCAATCATTTATTTACATTATTAGAGAAAAAAAACCATATTTCAGAATGAAGTTATTTTATTTTTCACCTATTTTGTTACAAAATTTTTATTAACTGCAACAATATTTTTGTCTATTATATATGTATATGAATGCGAACTGTAACTGTAAAGTCTAAATGCATCAACGGTAAAAATTTATAATTCAATCATTTACGCGAACTGACTAGACTTCACTCAATTGTATTAAAATACTTGTACAAATGTCAATTGTTATTTTATCTAGTTTAATAATTCAACTTTGCGAAATATCAATTTTAGATTTAACCCATTGCGGCATTAATATAAATCTGTCAATTATTTTAACGTTGATTTGAATGATATATTTATATATAAAATGAATTATTCGATGATTTTCAATCCATTCTCCCGACTAACGTTAAAGTTTAATAACATTTGTGGATGTTGAGTGTTGAAATGTCGAGTGTGTCTCTAGAGGTTTTCTAGATTATTTGTTTAGTACGTAATGTCGAAACCCCAAACTTTGCAAACACACGTCTCATTAACGATTGATCACATTAATTTGGTGCGGTTTTCTCTTACTACTCGTCTATGGATGTGTCATTTCACCCTGTTACTTTGCTACATGTATCTCACACTCATTCGCTATTTATTTCCCTTCTGTATCTGATGCTTCTTCATGAAGTTCTCTTACAGTTTATTATTTAAATGACACAAATCGATCCCTCATAGGAGCGAATAAATTTTAATACGAAAATTGATTTTATATACTACCAATGTTAATAAATAATTTAAAACTGATACTTATTTTCTTTCTATAAATTTGTATATTTGCGAAATTAGATATTATATGTATGAAATACGTGAATAAATAGTATGTAGTAGTATTAGTAGGTAGATATATAGGATATTATTTATAAACAACAGTGCATTGAAGTTACTTTATATTCAAATAACAGAAACAGAATTTCGAAATATGGAAGATATTTTATGTATATGGTGAAGTGTAAAAATTATGTTACGTGAATTTCGATGAGAAATTGTACGGTGCGACAGGCACACTGATAGTTTTGTATTTCAAATTTCACAAAGGTGTTGACATTTGCATGTGCCCACAGGGCCGTACTTACTCATATTGGAAGGGTCCCCAACAGCTGTCCAGGGAGTACACTTGAAACTTTTATTTCTTTTCGCCGCGTGCGAAATTGTACAATGACAGAAACAGAATAGCGGAATTAACATTTTGAATGCGCGCTCGCTATTATACGGTGCCACACAGCAATGGGTTTTGTTTCTCCGGGTTGCACAGTTTTATTTGTTATTTGGTCGTTTTGAAAACGTTTTAATTTTCTAGGAACACTGCTTCCTTTTGTTTGTGATGCATTGTTTCGTTTTTCAATCTTATACAAATAAGCCGCGCCGACTGCATATTGCTGCATAAGTATTAAACAGAAAATTGTAATGGAAATTTTCACTGCATACTACATAGAATTTTATTATAAAAGATATTGAATATAAATTTAAACTTCCTAGTCTTAGAAAATATTAAAATATACGTACGACATGAGTAAAGTTACCACTTATTTTAAAATACCTTATTCCTCGCTTTAAAAAACTACATTATTCTATAATTATTATCAGAAATAAATTACGCAAATTTCGAATAAATCATTTACCGAAATTTGCAAATTTACGTAAATATTTCTTTAGCAGGATTCATAATATAATCCTTATTTAGTATACGTTATTTACAAAAATTTACAATTAATATAATAATGCGAATATGAATTGATAACCAATATTGATTATCTACAATATTACGGCGGACCAGTATCAGAATATAATTATCCTGTATTGATCATTTCAATTGGAAGCCAGCAGGCTTATAATTCGAAAATTAATTTTAAAGGGACGCATAAACGAATTTTGGATTTTTAAATGAACTACACCGTTTTTTGTCGATATTTTATTTGATTCTTAATGAAATAAATATTTGTTTAACTTTCCTGACGTTAAAGTTTTCATATTACAAAATAAATACAAATTAAAATTTTATCCTAGACTATTTATCAGATTTAGTTGGTCCAATATTTGCTATAATTCGTGTGGATAATAACCATATTTCGTATATTCGTAACCGAATATTGTGGTTACAATTACGGCACGCAATTGTTTCATTCCTGCTACACCACATGTATTTGCTATGTTTATCACCCATACATGCGCTGGTATACCTAAATGAACTTAAAGAGAAACGTTGAACTATGTTATACGTTGATTATAATGCAAATGTAAACTATTTAAATGATAATTATGTTAATTCAAACAACAAAGTCACAAGAGGGTTCCTTTTATCAGGGCATTTTTTTTAAACACAAATTTATGCAGACCAAATTTACTGCTACTCTGTGGACGTTCTATTTTGTTTTCTTATAGGTTTCGTTTAAAAAAAAACGGAAATATATAGCATATTACATACCGGTACACAAAAACAAACATAGTTTAATTTTACTAACATGCATAGTTTTACGTTTTCGTCAATAATAACGAAATGTTTGATATATTTACGAAAATTATATTATTTGATTATTTGAAATATTATTTACTGTAGTAAAATTTAAGTAGTTCTAAACTCAATTAAATTGCCATGAATTTAAGAGTAAGTTTACGTTGAAAGTAATCTAAATGTTCATCAATGTTTTACTGAGTATGGATAGGTGTACGTAGCTAGCGGTGTAGTAGGTATTATAATGTTATATAGTGCGGTATTTCTGCAAAGACTTTGCTGTGTTGTGTGTATGTGAGATTCCTCTTTGCTGAGGAAGGTGGTCCCTGGGGACCGATACGCCGATTCCCCAAGTCGAGTAGCACGTGGACGGGTCTCTTAAAACCTACCACGGGGTACATCTTATCGTGAATAATTAAAAACATCCAACTTTTATTTCTTTCGCTCTTTTCCAACTAAACTGGAAACTTTCACGATGTACACATACAACTAACGCAACTAGGCTCTCAGGTGTAGTTTTTTGACGAAACTTTTAGATTTGATCCACTTATTACGTGCCTTGTCAACACTAAGTGTATTATGTAATAATGATTGAAAGAATTGAAATACGCAATCACAACATTTATAGACAGCGCGCTTAGTGCGTTACCTAAGAAAGAAAAACACCTACATTTTTTTATATAGACTACGCAGCTTATTACTAACAATATTTTATAAATATACAATTACAGTTCGCTATTTTTTTCAACAATACAGTTTTATTTACCAAGTGTAGTGACCTCGGTAGTGACATTACGCTCTGTTAATTTCCAACAAACATATTTAACATGCATTATTCAGTTCTTATCACACAATTCTACGCTATATAAATGCAGTTATAAATATTAGAATTATCTATATAGTAAAGTATTTATAAATATATAATCGTGCTTTTAAACTAATATACTCGTACTTTAAAGTGAGCATGTGTTATTTGAGACTGAAATTTAGTGTCTACTGCGGGTAAAGTTGTTTATTTCGTTATGGTATAAAACTGATAAGGAAATTTGGTTTTCAAGTCATAAATTTTATAATAACTAATTAAAATCGTGTTGCAAATATGAATCGCGGTTCTGCGAATTTATAAATGGTCACTTGATAAAGTGATAATAATAAAAATTGTTATATACAAGTTTGCAAACATGTCTCGAATGTGAAAGTGTTATTTATTATTACTTTCGAAAATTTCCCTTTTCATTTAGGGTATGTAGGATGAGTCGCGATTTATTGGAAATTATTGTTGACGTATACTTCCTTATTTTATGCACGTTTATTCTGTGTACATGCAAAATATACTTTCGCGAAAATAAAACATCAATAACTATTTGCCTCCGGTAAAATATTAAGAAAGTCTCCTTACACTAAAATGGTTGAATAATACTTATAAGTGTGTTAAATTAAAGATGAAATATTTAACTATCATAAAATGTCATTGCACAAAATATATATTGCGTCGACATGAAAAATGATACATGTGTGCGTGGATAGAGATAAAATGCGTAAAAATTAACGCGTCGACTTTTTAAAACGATAATACTTCATGGTGCTCGAAGAAATTAAGTCGTAAGAGCCGTTAACACGAACTTTGCGCTGAAAATATAAGCAATACAAAAAGAAACTTTTAAAAAGGCTCATTTTAATATTTAACAAGTGTATAGACTAGGCTCTGTAACGATGGTATAGGGAATACAGAATTGGAAACTTTTTTTACAGTTTTTCTACTGCCATAGCTATAGCTGCAAAAGGTTGATATCTTGCAGACAAAGGATTTTAAATATTTACATAGTCATGCATATCAGAGGCGCAACGATACTCCACTAGAACACAGGATGTCCCCCAAAGCAGTTACACAACTCAAATTAAGTTATGACCAAGTTTGTGGGAGATATCTGTGTGTGTGTGTTTGTCTGAGAAAGTTTCGTACCATGTTAAGTACTAGCCTAATCAACAAAGGCTTGTTTAGATTCTTTTATAGAACTATTAAACAATCAATATAAAATAGATTGCAAAAAAATAATTGTTTATAATTAAATGGACTATTATAATTATGAAATTTATTTTTTTAATTTTTTGCTTGTAGTTTCGATCGGGAACAACCATTCACCTTCCAACTAGGTGTGGGTCAGGTCATCAAGGGTTGGGACCAAGGACTCCTGAACATGTGTGTCGGCGAAAAACGTAAATTAACCATTCCTCCAAGTCTGGGGTATGGAGACCGTGGAGCCGGTAAAGTTATCCCTGGTGGAGCAACACTTATCTTCGACGTGGAGTTGATCAACGTGGGAGACGCACCACCTACCACCAACGTCTTCAAGGAAATTGATGCTGATAAAGACAATATGCTCTCCAGGGAAGAGGTACGATGTTTTTTAAATTAGAAATTTTTTGTGTTTTAATATTTTTATTTGTAAAAGCAAAATACATAAAACATCATTCATAAAAACAATAGACTTCTTAAAAAGAAAATATCTGCATGTGGGTTAAACCATATCGTAGTTACATTATTTTTCTAATTTATAATATTCGTTCTAACATTTAGTTCGCTTTTACAGTAGATATATTTCTTAGAAACAATATCAAATGTCAAACTTCAAATTATTTACGTCTATTTTGTTAAACAATTGACAGGCGCAGATAATACGATTCATGTAAAAATATATATAATAAGCAGAAATTTAATTTGAAGCCATTACTCTTTTTGGAAAAATAATTCAAACAAAAGTTGTGCTAAATATAAATACCTTTAATTTTTGTTCATGAAATTTTTCTGTAACTGTAACCATTTTTGAGTAATTGCAGAAAATGCAAAAATTGACTAGAGTAAACAGGCACTTCCGCTTTGAATATTTTTTTCAAAAATAGGAGGTGCACACCTCAGGCATATGCTAATCTTACGTTTAAAGTTTCATAATTTTAGCTTCAACCGTTTAGGCTGTAGAGAACAACAAAAATAGTCGGAATCGATTCAGGGAAGGTCAAAACGTATATTTCCGTTAAAATCTCGAGATCGAAATTTTTCATGATTACAAAATACATAAACCATCATTCATAAAAATAATAGACTTCTTAAAAAGAAAAAAGAATGTAATTAACTCGAGTTTAAATATTTTTAGTAACATCATATTTTTATAGCCAATTTAGATTAACTGTGCTTTTTGACTGTCAGGGCTTTAGCTTGGTCCAATTAATACGAATTCGCTTTAGACAAAAATATACATATATACATTTCCGCAATTTTATTGTTTTTTTTAAATATTATTTCAGGTTAGTGAATATTTGAAGAAGCAAATGGTAGCAGCCGATGGCGAGAATCCAGGTGATGATATCAAGAAGATGATCGAAGATCATGATAAACTGGTAGAAGAAATCTTCCAGCATGAAGACAAAGATAAAAACGGTTTTATTTCACATAAGGAATTTTCCGGACCGAAGCACGACGAACTTTAACCAAGTCCTTAGATATTAAAATATATGTTTAGTTGAAAATGAACACTGTAAAAACAGATAAGTAACTAAATTTAAAAAAAAAAGACTTATTTCAGACCGCGCGCAATGCAAGTAAGTGGACATTTTACACGAAACTTTGCTAGCAAAATACATTTTGTACTGTTTTATACTACTCCTGTTGGTAATTGTATGGCAAACATTGTTGTAAAAGACTTGATTTTCCACAGCCATAATCTGTTATTAATTATCGATGTTCAACGTTTATTATTGTAAAATAAATTATATATTAAATAGTTTTATTATTAATGCTTTGTCACACAACAGAAAATATTTATTGTTTAATAATTTTTGTACGTTTAATTCGTGTTTTGAAATAAAAAATAAACTTGTTATAAATACGCAACGATTTTGATATATATAAATTATGTTTTTTTTTTTCATATATATTCATATGAAAAAATATCTATAAATAAAGATGTTTATTAAAATATATTCTACTTTATTACTATTCAATCGAGAACCTTCAGAAAGGTACTTTTGTTAATAATTATTTAAATATTATTTCTTTTTGCTAGATCAGAAGACATCTTCATCAACTCCTAGAGGAATCTGCATTGCACTCCATCAGCAGTTCAAAGATCAGCGCCCCATTCCCCAATCAGAAGAATTTTACACCCCAATCAGAAGAATTTTACACCCCATCCCCCTTATAATAAAAAATATAATTAATTATACATTGTTTATTTATTTTAATAAAATTAATTAATAACTGTACTTGTAACAATGATTTTTGTACTTTTATTAGTCTTAAATAAAAATATTATTAAATATACGACCATTCTTTACTTTACCTTACAAATTCCAATATATGCCACTTTTTTTCAGGGTAAAATTGAATAAAACATTTCTTAAAATTTCACCTTTTTGAAATTTATTTGACCAAATAAATTTCGAAAAGGTGTGAAATTTTAATTAAAATTTTTAGGTTAATTCTAACCTCAAAATTTTTTTGAGGTTAGAATTAACCTAAAAATTTTAATTAGTGATTTTGAAATTTTTTTGACCATTTGGTGAGAATTTTGTCAAAAAATCTCGAAATTTGCTAATTAAAATTTTTAGGTTAATTCTAACCTCAAAAAAATTTTGAGGTTAGATTTAACCTAAAAATTTTAATTAGTGATTTTGAAATTTTTTTGACCATTTGGTGACTATTTTGTCAAAAAAATTTCAAAATCACTAATTAAAATTTTTAGGTTAATTCTAACCTCAAAATTTTTTTGAGGTTAGAATTAACCTAAAAATTTTAATTACCATTTTCCGAGATTTTTTTGACAAAATGCTCACCAAATGGTCAAAAAAATTTCAAAATCACTAATTAAAATTTTTAGGTTAATTCTAACCTCAAAAAAATTTTGAGGTTAGAATTAACCTAAAAATTTTAATTAGCATTTTTCGAGATTTTTTTGACAAAATCATAGTTTAATGGTCAAATAAATTTCAAAAAGGTGTGATATTTTGAAGGATTTTTAAGGTAAAATAAAATACGTATAATATATGTATATTTAAAGTTTTTATTTAGTAATATAAATAGAAAAATAACTGTTACACGCACAATTTTCTACAAATTTAGTTCAAATACATTTATATCTTATTATTTATAACAATATCAACTTACAACAATTAAATATACTATAAAACAATTATATACAATATAAAAATTATTCTTACAAATAACAATTGCTAACAATTAAATATATTATCAATAAATTATATATTTAAAAAAAAACAATAATATAATACATCATATTTGTTATTAACTGTGTAAGGGGGAGAGGGGTTTAGATATGATTGTTTTCTTCCATTCCTCAAGTGTTCTAGAATCCGGAGGACTCTAGAGTGTAGATTCCTTCAGAAGTTGATGAAGATATCTTCTGATTGGTGGAGGGACATTGATGTTTGAATTGCGGATGGACTGCATTTTCTGGAATAAATAAATGAAATCAATTAGTTTAATTATATAAGTTAAATATGTATTTGTTTAAATTGTAAATTGTCATACGTAATAAATAAAGTGTTTAAACAATACTTACGATTTTATTGACTTCATTTATTCCTTAATCTTCTAGATCCTAAAGGCTGTAGAGTTCTGATCCCTCCAAATGTTGGTGAAGATGTCTTCTGATTGGTGGATACGGCACTGATCATAGAACAGCCGATGAACTGCAATAGACTACAATTTCTGAAATAAGAGAATAAAATTAATTAGTTTAAATATTTCAAATGCACATACATACACTATATCCAGAAAGAAAACAGGATTTTTCAACAAAATAAACACAGTATATAATTAAAACAACTTTATTTTAATATCTAATAGCGAATGCATTCTTTCAAACCATATATATATTTCTGGAAATAAGTTGCTTTATACTCTATATAATTTACTCTTTTAAACAACTTAATAACAGAACATAATAGAAAAGGTTAAATTATAAGAACAATAGAAAACAAATTGAAACCCTTTTTTTAAATTTACAATGATTGAAAAATCAAAATTTACACTTCGTTATTTTAGGAAAAAAAAGAACAAAATTATTAATTTAAAAAATGCAACAACACATCAATTTATAAATATTATACATATAATACTAAATATTTTTTTAGAGTCCCGTAATCGCATAGGACCCAAAACAAAACAATTGTATAAAAATTTAGAAAGCTTTCTAAAAGTAATGTAAAACTGAACACAGTTTAAAATTATCATTTATAGATAGAATCATATTCATGTCCATTTTGTAATGACTAACAATTGTTAGTTGAAAGCCAAATAATACTTATTCTATTACCATAAAATAGGGCAGCAGACGATTTTCTTTCGTGATGTTTTTTTTAAATTATGAGTTAATTAATAAAATAATATCAGACTAGTTCAGCCTTTTTCGGAGGCACAAACAATGCTCTTTTATTGTTTTTGTTATTGAAAGAACACCAATTGTTTTTACATAGTTATTTCATTATTTTTTTTATCACAATATTAAAAAGATTTATTATACATAGTTTAACATCTTCGAGATGCTAGTATATAAGTAACAAAATCAACAGGCACATTTTGGTGGTTGGTGGGTGTTCTCAGTAGCCTTTTATGTAGGCTGCAATGTGTTTCTTTTCTTCTTCTGATAAGCCATTCTTCAACGTCCGCCGAACTAGAAATTTATATAATAATAAATTTGCTATTGTTATTATATTTTACCTTAAAATACACAAACAAAAAAGTTTATTTTCCAAATAGCCATTCTCTGTTATTTTTAAGAACCGAAATTAAATACTACAAATAAAATTTTTTTTTACGAGTTATTGAGATTCAGATAACTATATAATTGCACATTTTTTAATAAATCCATATAATATTAAAAGAGTTGAAATCGATCTTGAAACATGAAAGTAAACCTAAATACAAATATCAAATA
This sequence comes from Nebria brevicollis, assembly GCA_944738965.1. Taxonomy (NCBI): domain Eukaryota; kingdom Metazoa; phylum Arthropoda; class Insecta; order Coleoptera; family Carabidae; genus Nebria; species Nebria brevicollis. Next base: position 1,966,405 of record OX122906.1, read on the forward strand.
TGAAACTTAACTTGGCTCTTAATTATCATAAGAATAGTTAAAGGATCGAACAGTTTTAGACTAATTATAACAAATATTTTGCACACATACATATGTTAAAATAGCAGAAAGCAATGAAAATTAAATGTTAAAAATATACTAAGCAAAATAAATAATAGTAAAATATTTCGGGACACACGAACATATTTTAAAACATATAAAAGGCATAGTACAACAAATCACATTTATTTTATAAGCTACTCTCAAAGTAATTCGGTTTGAAATCTTGTTAAATTTCGGACATCAACAAGATGCGATTTAAGATCCGCTGTAGACAAAATAATATCTCATGCATGTGAACCTCAAAATAGTTATAAACAATATTTGAGGGCCTATAAAGCTTAGGGGAAATTCTGCAAACAACAACAAACGAAAAACCATACAGAAAACGTACCACGCCCACCTAGCAACTTTTATGGTGAATCTCTGCTACCATAAGGATTGTTCTCTCTTGTACGCGACCGCTTTACTAAACAAGTGTACATGTTAATCCATCACCTTATTATTACTAATAATCAATCAGAGCACAAAATTAACATTTCCTATAGTAAATAATAAACAAATATAATTTCGCGGTATAATCCAATTTCTCTCTTTATAATATAAGAAAACTATAGATATATCAAATTTATGCTCCAAGGGAGTAAAGTCGCTGGTTAATCATAATGAAATTGAAATCTAATTTTTTAAACGAAAAAGTCACTTACGTGATTTTCTGTCTGCATGCCTGGTACGTTTCCTCTCCCTCGGTGTGGTTCTCGTTGAAGCCGCTTTGGTTGCAGTCTTCACTAGACTCTCTAAGATCTCATCATCGCCGTCATCTGTTAGATTACCATTAGGAACACCTATTACTGTACTGTTAAGATGGTGATCCCTTCGGGTACGTCTCCAGGGTAACGTTCCCTGCATAGACTCTACGTCAGAGATGTCACTACCGAGCAGTTGTCGCAATTCTGCATCTGCTCTATCTTCTTTAGAACGGAATTTACCAACCTGCAGATATAAAGAAAAAAATATAAAACGCATTTAAGATGATAAAATATCAATAGAAACATAAAATAAATAATTGATAAAATAATTCATATATTTGAAATGTTTTGTTTACCTCAGTTATCATTTTTCCTCGTGTTTTATTCCGTTCTCTATGATTTGCCTTCTTTTCTAATTGTTGTAATACTCTTTCTCGTGTAGTGCGGTATTCTAAAGCAAACTCGGAAACTACGCGACAAAATTCATTTGGTTTTGAATCGGATATTCGGTGCAAAGGAATGCCCAACCATAAAAGGAATTTGTGGTACCTACAATAAATATATTTAAAATTTATAGGAAATATGTAATTCAAATGTAAAAATGGATGAAATTTATATAAAATACCACATATTGAGAAATGGTTTGATTCGTACCTATTCATAACTCTTCGATGAACAATATCTAGAAGAATGATTCTTTCTGCACAATCCGCCAAGAAATCTTGCATTTTCACTTTCATCATGGTAGAACCATCATGTTTGGCAATTAGTTTCAAATGGTCCCACGATGCTTTACAATCAGATTCGAGTCTGTGTATGTTTAATGCTAATTCATCGAAGTCTATTTTTGAGGCTCGCGTTATTGCCCCAATCTGTAAAAGTATAAATAATTCAAATATATATTGTAATAATTTAAATATAAATAATTCGAATTATTTATTTTAAATAAATGCAAGCAATTATTAACGTACCTCTGAGTATAAATCCGTAGCTTCTGGAAACTTCTCCATAACAATATGACACAGATGATGCAACAATGAATGTTTATGTACTGTATCCTTAACTTCTGGTACTTTTGCCAAATACTCAATTTGGAAACCCTTAACTTCAGCCCCATTCAGAAAACATCCAATTGATAGTAACGTACTTAAAATGCCTCTGAACGTTTTATTACATTTTAACAGTTCAATCCCTTGTTTCAAGTCCATAAGAGGTTCAGCTATTTCGCGTTCAGAGTTTTCGAAATCTAATTTAAAAGCCCACAATTTTAGCCGGGCTGGAAGTTCCGAAATAGACGCTAAGGTCAACAAAAATTGTTCTGCACTTCCTAGGGGTAGGTCAGGATTGGCTGCTTGTGCATCTTGGATTTTGGTACGTTCTTCTTCCGTTGGTAACATAGTCAATAGTTTTTCTATTCCTTCTCTATTCATTATTGTTGCATCCATTTTAAGGATGGCTGTTTTTATTGAACGGGGCGGGGGCAGTTTGGTCATACCGATATTGATTGCATTCGATCTCTTATGATCTAAGACGATTATTTCTTTGTTTTTATTAAGTTCTTGTTGTTTCTACAATGTTTAAAATGGGTTTAGTTTTGATATATTCTTAGCATGGGTTCGAAAACAAAACAAAATGTATATACAAAAAAAAACAAATCTACTTTTCATGCGTATATCAAAAAATACAGATATGTACCACATTATCCTAAGTGACTGAATACACTATTTATAGTCGTGTATAGTAAATTATTACAAAATTAAGAAAACAAAAACTATAGGTAAATTATAAACTTAAAGAATGGAAATGTTTTATATGAGATCCCCATAAATATTTAGTGTCATATTTAGGCAACATTTTTTCGCATATAAAATAGATACGTTAAAACATTAGAAAATATGAATTTTTGAATTTTAATATTGGCTATGATATTTGAAAATATACAAATATGTGAATAAAATTGGAACTTTAAGAATTTTGTGACATATAAAATCAACAGATTTTGTGGTACTTATCCAAAAATATATACACAAAAGTAGTACACTTTGTTAAAAATCTGATACTTTACAGAATTACACAAAAAAAAACATAGCTACATATAAATAACAGTAGTTACATAACACATTGTAAAGGTTACAATTATATACAGTATTAACTCTAAAGACCGTATCGACATATTTATATCTATATTATCTTACAGTATACGCAATTTATTTTCAAATAAATAATGTAAGTGTACCACTTTTAATCCACTGTGACCTTGTCTTTTGCAAATATATTTCATGACATAAATACAATATCAAATACATAAACCAATCAAATATAATAATTGCAAATACACTCTTTAGAATTAACATAAGGACAAAATTCGACTTGTACCGTAAGAAAATTCTTACTAAGGCAGCAATAGATCAAGTCCTACAATCTACAATTGGAGATGTATTGTTCATGTTACCCAATAAGCAAGACATTTGCATAGCGTAAAAAAGAAAACCATATAATAAAAATAATAAGCATAGAAAAATCCCACAACCCAGTAAATGAACAGATATCATCAACTCACCTCCTAGAGCGCAGCACATGCCACGTGCGGATCACCAAAGGAAAAAAGAAAAAAGTTACTTAATATAAAAAATATATATCAAAAACCTGTACTAACTATGCTTTATATTCCATAAAATAATGTAAAATAGAAATAAAATATTGTAATAGTTTGTGGCGAATATCCAAAGCCATAGAATCCGTTTGTACCGCTTAAACTAAATATTACAATTTATGTCTAGAATGCATCTTAAGTAAAAGTAATACAAACGGTATAAAAAATAATAAAGAACCCCATATAGTATGCCATCATGCATTAAGAATAATAATAAGATTTTGATTAATTTTATAACGAAAATATATAAATAAAATTACCTTGCTTATGAGATCTTTGGCTCTGGACTCAAAAAGATGTTCCAATTTCTGCGTATCAATACTAACAGGATTCAGTTCATCCCAAATCATGCCTCCAACTTTCTGCACCTTAGTAATATTAATAGGATCATCGCGGACTTCTTTCCAAAACAGCTTAACTGTCTTTTTATTTTTCTTGATTGAATTTGATTTCGAAAGTTCTTGGCAAGGTCGTTGGGGTCTATTTCCAAATGTTGGAAAAGGTGGTGGATTTCGATTTGAGTTCGGTGGGGGCGGTGGAGCGTTATCACACAAGGGAGGTGGAGGAGGTGGGATACCGTTAGAAGTTGCCGCAGGCGTTAAAATATCACTTTCATCATCAGAGGCTAAGTCCGTGAAATCCATATCGCATAAATTTAGAGGTCGCGCCATGGAATTTACTAGTTCTTCCCATTTGAGCTCATTCTCAGATTTCTTGACTTCTAAACTTTTTGGACATTCAGTTGTAGGACTTTTTAACACATCTGCTTTCGATTTGGACTTCGCCAAACCCTCTTTCGCCTTAGAGATAAGTCCAGACATGTCCCCAATTCTGTTAATCTTTCCTTCATCCGAAGGACTATGCAATATATTTTGACTCGCCAATTTCTGCGTTAAATCTTTAACGGTATTTTCGCGTTTGAGCGCTATCAACATTTTGATATCGTTTTCGTTCGTATTATCGTCGTTTTCATCTTGTACTTCTTCATCAGGTTTACCATACATCATTTGAAGAACCCATGGCTTCTTCAAAATGCCTTCCTCGCTCGAGTCTAGTTTGTTTACCGCGTTCATCAATGGCGTTAAGTCTTTTCGACTTGAATTTCTGCTGATTTGTAACTGTCCATTTGTAATCCTCTGTTGTAAATTATTTGTGTAATTTCCTAAAGAGTACAATTATTAATTTCAATTTAAAATTATCTTGAAAACTGTGTTAAGGTAAAACAGTGTTAAGAAGCACAAATTGTAATCGTTTAGTGTTATATACAGCACCTACCATTCTCCGTGTCTTCAGTGTTACCCAAAGTAGCCCTTAAGATAGCTGCAGTTTCTTGTTGTTCTCTGATGAAACTTCGTTGGCGTTCTGCACGTTCACGTCTTCTTCGAAGGGCTGGGGTTACCCCAACTTCCGAAGCTAAGCGAAGCATTCAGTTAGGAAGCCATAGACTTTTCAAAAATATTTCACAACATTCACAAACTCCAAAACTCACAAATTGTATTACAAAATTTAATAATTCTCATTAGAAATCATAACTATCGACAATCTATTAAATATTAAAAATAAAATTCATACTCAGGTCTAAACAGTTTAGAAAAATCCCAAAAATAACACTACAGCACCGCAGAATGCTTAAGAAGCGTAGATAGTTAATTTGAATATTATTTAATTAGAAATAAATGACATATATCCTGCTTTTTATTTTATTTATTTTCAATTATAATTCAGACAATAAGACAAAAGAATTATAATAATAATGTTCCTAATATTTCGTTCACAATTAAATACCTAAACTGTTTTTATTGCTCAATAGTTACTGCCTAATTGTTGTTGCCTTGTGGGACTTTACTAACAATGAATAGTGTTTCTCAAGGGTGAAAAATAATTTGCTTCAAATTTGCTTCAAAACTAATATAGATGCTGTCTATGCCACTTAAGGATTTTGTAATCTGTCCAAACCGTTCTGTAATACATATGCAGAACACGTTCAAAAATCATACCTTTATTATTTTCCTTGTAGCTTCCATTCAAATTATGATCATTATGTCCAGAACTCTGCGAACTCGATGACTCATCCTCATCATCAACCGTACTAGTCTGCGTCGAATAAAACTTCAATTTATTATTAGTATTGTTAACATTTAACGGTGTATTTCCCGTCGAATGTCGTCGCGATTTTCTTCGCTCAGCACTATCTACCACCGATTTACGATTCCTCAATGTCTTTCTGATCGATTCATCCAAATGTCTGAAAGTCATTCCTTTATCTTCGCCATCTTCGTGTTGTAGAACTGCTTCATACATTTGAAACTGTTGCAACAAGTCCAGATCAGTCCCTTGTTTGAACATATACCTCTGGATGATACCTTCAATCCCTTGTTCTTCTAATGCGTCGGTTTGATCATAATAAGTATCTTGATCTGGAATTCCATTCAGACATTTGTTGACCAGGGTCATTGCATAAATTAACAGTTCTGTGTCTGCTGAGTTAAAATCTTTTAACAGCCGCATTATGTGGCTCCAACTTTGTAAACCCTGGTCTACGGAGCTGACAGCTTTTATGAGAAGCATGCAATTTGAGTCGGTATATTCAACGAAAACAAGTAAAAGTTTTAAAGCGGTTTTCACAACAAGTCTGAATTTCGAGGCAATTAAGGTATATAACCATTGGACCGTTTGGTTGTGTTCCATAACTCCATTCATACCATCAACGTACAACATGACTTGACCCAACGCTCGTAATATGTAATTCTGATAGTTTTGGTCGGCTTCCGAGCCGACTTTTATCAAACATGCTAGTCCATCGTTTTGGACGAACTCGTGTACAAGGTCTTTGTCTTCTTGGAAAATTTGTTTCAAAGAAAATAAAGCGCGACGCAGTTCTCTTCCTTCTGATGTAAGAAGTTTTTCTGCAACGAATAACCAGGAATATAACATATACCAAAAAAGGAAATGGCTGAAATTATAGTTTTAAGAGCTGAAATTACTTATAGAATATAATAAAATATTTGTATTTGCTAGTATACTATGATCCATAAATTTGTCATTAATATCAATAAACCATTAATGAGCTAGTCTTTTTGTTGGGAATTGGAATCCAAAGGCTCTGTGTTCGATCCCCGGCGAGGCCCGATGAATTTTTTTTCAAATTCGTAACAATCATCAATATCAATAAACCATATTTATTTAGCATTAACAGAATTTTGTTTGTGTTAAATCCACATTAAATGTGAATTAAAGTAATTAGTTTTCACTTTTATAAAATATTAACTGATATTAAATGCGGTTATTTGGCAGTAATTAAAATACCATGGCCAGCAGACTGTGACTGCATTTTTCTTGTGTACCACTAGAAAAATATTGCTATTATATTTTTATAAACTGTTTTGTATTATTTTCATAATACAATTTACTCGTTCCCATAACAACGCGTCGCGTACTATATATATATAAATTTCTTTTCACTGTATTCAAGTTAACATTTTTGTTACAAATAAACGAAGTACTCTTGTAGTTATATCTAATAATCTCACGATGTAGTTATTGTTGGAAGAGGTTATTTCACTCGTTTTGTGCCTCTGCCAAGCCGTAGGCAGTTGGTAAATGTTGTACGTACTTTTTATAATAATTATTATTTTGCAAAGATTGCATTGTTTTCATTTATGTTTGCATAGTATGTTTTATTTCACGAAACATTATAAAAGTTTTATCCAAACAGATATTAAAATTAACTAAAAATAATTTATTATCTGATTTACCAATTGTGAAAAACAAAATTTATTTTCGCATGTTTTAGTATTTAGCGATAAAAGTTGGTTTTTGATCTTAATGGCTACTAAATAATATTGCACACCTTGTTTTAATTAGATGTAACATTTATAAGATAACGTGTGTATCGGGTAACACCGGATAGCCTTTCTCTAGTTCGTAATAAATTTTATTTGCAATGTATATCATTCATAAGAAAGACAGATGCGATTTTATTACATTTAACTCGTTAACATGTTGAGTTTTTGAATTGCAATGAATTCGTCTCCCGCAACATGCAGGTGAATAAACACTTAAAAAAAAATCGACAATATGCAGCCCAGACTGTATTGTTCAGGATCAGCAAAGCGTGAGTAAATTCAACAGAATATTCCTTAGATTAAACAAAGATTACCATTTAACCCGTAACGGACAGGTGACTTTTAATTATGGGAAGATGCACTTGAATTTATATACTTTTTAGTCATGGGACGATGCATTTTATAGAAACTGTAATCTAAGTGATTTTATTCGCGCTATCGGGCATAATATTTCATATTGAAAATAAGACTGTTCGATATATTAAAATCAAATCGCAATATGGAACAAGTGAACGGGTAATTTGAAACGTGATTCGTCATACTTGGTCAAACAAATATATATATAAATAGTAAATGTTGCCTTGACAAAATGATAGAAATTATTATGTACATTGAATGAAAATATGAATAATAAATGCATTCTTGCTGAACTATTTAAAATTTTATATATTTATACGAACTTAATAAAAACAAAATTTCTGTGCTTATACCTGTTTAAAATATATAAAATATATAAACTAGAAATAAATATTGCTTGTTTTGTTAAGCTTAACATATCAGTAGGACTTACCGATAATCGTATGGACTCGGACGGAGAGTTGGGTCCGTAGAACAATCGAATTCTTTTTGCTGAAACAAAGAAATAAATTAAAATCGCCATTCGTAGCATGTCAAAGTCGTTGAATTTAAAAATTAATATTTAACGTTTGCGACCTTGGCGAGATCAATGTCATCTGATTGTTTAAAAGATACAAAATAACATCACGTTCTGAACGAAAAATGTTGAACGTGCCGCGTGAACGGATATACTACTGTACCAGCAGAGGAAACGCAATTATTGTTATTTGGTAAATGAGCTAAGACGGCATTATATATATATAGTTTTTGTTATTCTTGCGATTCTCATCTTTTTTCCTGTGGTGCGTAAAGTGTAATCAGCCAAGTGAGCATTTTTCTCAAGCCAAGTGGAAAGAATTTTTGTAATTTGTGCAGGAAAACAGTTTTTAGCTGCAATCTATCTGATTGTCATATTCCTAGAAGTATTTACCATTGTTAAGAAAATTATATTGAAGGTGAATTTTTGTGTTGTTTACAGATTATAAAATGTAGTTACATTACTTTTAATGTAATATAAGTACAATTATAAGAATTTAAATCTTAATTAAATAGTTTGAGCTATTTGACATCACTGCCTAACAGTTACTTGGTGTTTTTACGATTTTTTTTCCTATATAAAGACAGGTGAAATATGAAGAAATTATAAATTGGATATAATATACGATAAATCAAACCAAATATAGAAAATGACTAACATAGAAATAGCCTAAGGAATGGAAATAAATAGAAAAGAACGGATATGTTGAGAGGAAACTATGACGATATGTTTTTTTCTAATTATCGACACTGCTCCATTTATAAACATACTGCTATTATAATTTATATATAGAAGACGAATAATTAACTATCATTAACGGTTAAACGTAGGTAAATTAAGAACTTGCTAAGTGAATATAATACTCAAAATCAAACTGATAAGCATATAAATAAATTAAGAAATCGAGGAAAAAGTAAGAGCTTCCATCGAACGGATACATTAAGAGAAAACTATGGGTAGCTTATTTATTGTTCATTGATAAATTTATTGAAGCTACATGCAAAAGGACGTCAGTTTTTTTCATGAAACTAAGCCTAATCGGAAGAAAAATCTCCATATTGTAAAAACAAAATATAAACCGGAAATAACGGTTAATCTAGTGCGTTTTTTTAATAACTTGAAAATGGTTTTATTTCGAAAAAATGGTAATTTTAAATACCTATTCAAATTCATGGAGAAGTCAATTTTTTTTGTTGACATAGTTTTAAAACACCGTTTATTAATCAGATCATTTATTGTCCATATGGAAATTAAGAATAATATGATTCAATAAAAGCTTTACATTTCTATAAATATCTGTATGATTTTACAGTGTTAAATATAATTTTTTTAATATGTGCTTTATTTGAATAAGTAAATTATGTACAAGAGTAGAATTTATTAGATTCATGTGCGGTTATATGTATTGTATTTTAATTTTGATGTGCAAATATTCTATAGAATTAAAATAGTACTCAAGATGTCATTATTAGAAAAAACAGTTTCCGGTTCATAAAAAACGTGAATTCTTCAACGGTCAAGGATCTCATATGCTACAATTTGCATGTTTCTATCATAACAAATACTATGCGCTAAATGTATACACTTTTACCAGTCTTAAGACAGAACTTTTTACAAATCTTAATATCTTGGCGTATTGGCACAAAGCACGTACAATTTTTAATATTCTCAATATAATACTGGAATGCTCCCGAATCAACCCATAACACTACATCAGAAAACATTTACAAAAAACATGACCGAACACAGCTGCTCAATAGCGTAGTATTTAATTTCGATTAAATCGTCACTTATAATCACTGGTTATCGCATTCCCTGAGTTGAGAGTATGTTGACCTCCATATACTAAACTTTTTGCGTAACGCGATAGGAAATATTCGAGTTATTTTAAGTGCGGAAAAGTGTAACGCCCTGTTTATTAATCAAAAAATATTTTGATTAATTTGCCAGACTCCATGGACCATGGTCAAACAGATGTTTAATATTTACGCATTGGATTTAATGCGAACTATTTATTGAATGAAACATAATATAAATAAGGTCATTACCATACGAATAATACAAAATATCACACAAGATAATAGGGAAAAAATAATTTTTTACTCCTCCTCGTCTCAAAATCCAATTATTAAATGAGACCAAAATGCGATTTTGCAAGGTTCAAGAATAGGAGAATGTGATTATTTTTGAAATTAATTTGAATTCAACAGAAACAACAACGCTAGAAGTATCGCGTATAAAAACGTAATTTCCTCAGCAATTACCCTCTTTGAATGTTTATTCTAGCATACTGGCCTTATAAGAAATTTAAACAGTGTTAAATAAGAACTGAAGTTATAAATGGACAAACATAATTATATAGAGTATATAATTCTAAAAATCTGCTAGAAAGTGTGAAACTGTGTCGCAGTCGCACAACATTGAGAACTTCTTCTATGAAAGAAAACAATCCTTTTGTGTTCCAATTTTTTCGAAAATAAGGACATGTTTATAACAAGGAAGAATAGCGAATGTAATACCAGCTTACATATATATATTAAATACAAAGGATTTGTTAAGTTGCAGTCATTGTTTATGTGAGAAGTAGTGTACTTTAGATGTATTACTAAGACATAACTCTTACAAAACGGACTATGTTAATCAATTGCTGTGTATAGGCTAACAGGACATTTACCGCTCTTGTAACTTTTTCCATAAATGAACAGTTTAGTCATATATAGGAAATCTATACATGTCGTACTAGTTCTGTACAATTTCTTAACTCATAATTGTATAATCTTGATTTGCTTATGAAGTAGGAGCGACTTAACTTTTCAAGATCAGGAAATTCATTTTTTTTAAATCATTTCCTGATTACTGGAATACATATATAATAAGTTAAAAATTTCAATTACAGTTATCACGTTAACTGAAAAGAAACAGTCGTCATGATTAATTACTAAATTTTTTTTTTGTCAAAACAACTTCTTTATCGTCAAACTCAAATACTATTTTATCAAAATGTATAGATTTATGTTATCATATTTATCAACAAATTTAAGAGATATCTAAATATTTGGAGATTTTTAATAAATATTTATTAAAAAATTCGCTACAGATGCAATGCATGTTTTACAAAAATTTAAATATTTAAGTAGAATTAAATATGATGTCAATACCTGCAGAAATAACAAACAGGGCCATGGTTGCAATTCTCAGTAATTGCAGCAATAAATTCAGACTCCCTATGAGCAATACTCTTGCAAGGAGGAGAAGATACGTCGAAGACATCATCTCCGTCGGTGTACTGGTACCAATACAGAGACGAACGACACTCTAGCGCACCCAACCAATGGGATAACATCTCTGTGGTGTCTGTATTTGTCGTATAATGTTGACATTCAGTCACATTCACATTTTCTATTATTAATGCGTCCATTTTTATCACGTTGTTGTTAAAGTTAATGCATCATATAGTTTATAATCACTAAACTTATAATTAGTTCTTGTTAGGATATAAAATGTAATCAAATCGTATTCAGATGTTAAGAGAATACTTCGCAGATCATTAAATTCATTCCAGCAGATTTTTTAATAGAACTTTATTTTCGTGACGCCATACTTGAATTTTTTTAATAAATAGTTTTATAAATTTAATATACTTGAGAATTAAAATTCATAAATGCGATTTATAAATTATGATATATTATCATAAGTAAAAATAGTATGTATTTAAAATAAAACAATACAAAATCACTTTCTATTGTTTATTTATATATTATATCTTTTTTTTTCGGTCACAAAAATGATTTTGAGTAAAAGGGAAATTTAAAAATAAGCCAATAATTGTCGTTTAATTGTTCGTAATTAATTAATTAACTTAACATTACTAAAATATTTAAGTTTATAGCGGATGTAGCCGGTTAAACTTAAGATACCCGATCATTATAATATCAATCATAAAAATCAGTATTAGTCATTATAAATGAAATAACTGATAAATATTAAAGAAATATTGTTATGAATTACAAATTAAAATATGTACGGTACTGTATACTGCTGCCTACGCTAAAATCATCTCAAAGTATTTTCTCAAGCATTTCTAATCTTTAATGATCCATAACATTTTAAAATTAACTAAAATCTTTTAAAATTGATTGATTTTAATATACTTTTAAATACCGAAAAGTTACTTCAAAGTGTTATGAAATTGATCTTAAAATACCGAATATGTAGTTTATTTGTGTCGCACAATAAATATTTTTAAAAGAACACACAATCGCTGTATTTTTTTTACACTAGCTCAAGTTCCTCAACAATTAACACTTTTTTATTTTTGACACCCTAATTTACCAATCAACTAAACTCGATTGACAGCCATTGATGTCTTAACAGGATGACACCAGTCGCGACAGTGACCGTTCTTCTAACCATCACCAGTCAGTGAAGAAGAGAAGCAGCCATCAGTCGAGGAGAAGGCCCGCGGGGTCATGTGTGACCCACATACGCGGACCCAGATCTTTCCGTAAAACCAGACAGTCAATGCATACTGCTACAGCCATAGAGCTACTATATGCTCTTCAACGTGTTCACCTTTCAGAGTTTGTAAACACTGGATGCACATAATAACGCAAAACAGGTGAAAGAGATGACATAGAAAATATAATTAAATGTCAACCATAGAAAAATGAATGAATACATTAATTATAATTAATAATATAGATTTTAATCTTATTCGAAACTCGGTCTATGAATTGTACGAATTGTGATAGTAATCGATCGTGTAATATTCTCAGCATTAATATTTTTAATTAGAAATTCATTTTTCACATATATGCACGATGACGTTCTTTATTCGAAATACTACATTTTCTCGCCTGTTCTTCTCTAAAGATACTCAACTCTAAAACTTTTAAATGTACCCTCCGATATACTCCCTTGAGAATACTTAAACTACGGCAAAAGACAAGCTTACAGCAATACTAGTTATCTGATCTTACCATTTTTTAAATTAAAATTAGTGACGGAAGACGAATTTCTCTAATGTAGACAAAAAAATTTAGAACCTGCGTTTTATATGTACATAGATATCATCAGTGGTTTTACCATAAATAGCTTGGCAGACAACTCTTCAAATATTTACAGTCTTACATTTCACTATTAACTCGATCTTCAAATACTTCACGCGCAATCATTAATTGCTTGTCTTCAAATTTTGAAAAGCTATCAAATCGTTTTCACAAAACTATTAAAATCTATTTTCAGTAATGGCAGATTTGACAAATCTCTCCATTTATTGTAGAAAAATTAAATTTACTAATAAAAAGTCTCAAAACCACTTTCAAACCAAATTATCATAAAGTTTTAGTAAAATAATATTAAAAATAATAGTTTTCTCCAAAACGAATTTGAAAATAAAAAAATATAATAAAAACTTAAACATAATTTAGTTTTGTGTTTCTCTGAACATAAATAAAGAAGAGTGTCCAAAACATCGACACACTTTTGTTAGCATTAACATTTTCGAGATAAGTTCACACTCGATCCAGTATACGTATACAAACAACAATCTATGGACTTAGCCACCTGTCCGGGCATAAACATAACACCGTTACCAAGATGAACGAACAGTTATCATTATCTTGAGATGATTTTTTTTCATGAGTTTTTCTATTTCATTTTTTTATTCATACCAAAAGCCTACCATAGAATTAGAAGATATACAATTTCTTTTTCCATTGTATTTAAATGTATTACGTGTGTAGATGTGTGTGATCTTTAAAAATACAGAAGTTCTATTGTTCGTTTTTTATTTTGATTAGAAAGAAAGTAAAATTTGTTGATAATTTCGTGAGAAGATGTGAATATATGATTATTTTGTTCAATGTAGAACAAAGTTATAATAAAATTGAGTTAATAAATAAATATCTAATTTTCTATAATTTATAAATAAAAAATTATTTTATGAATTCAGTTCTTACATTTATACTTCCTATTTTATCAATTTCGAATCTTATTTTAGTACCCATATTGCAATGTAACTTACATCAACAATGATTGCTTGTACAATTTGTGGTTTTCTGCAACAAGAAGGCAATGAATTACCTAATAATTACCATCATATACCCTCGGAGTTGGAAAGGTAATGAACTGTACCCATATCATCCTGGAACTTATTTGACCTTGCGCTTCAAGATTCGCAATTATATTTGATTTTGAGTAAATTATGATTAATCACAGTAGCTGCTTATTTTATATGTCTTATAGTACATTACCGTTAGTAGGAAATTTATAATTAAATAAAATTTAAAAGTTTAGAGTAAACGCAGTTTCTCATGTTTGGGAATTTTCTTTTTATTCCAAAACGACTAATAACTTTTTAATTATTTTCCATCGAAGATTTTGATTTTTATGTTGTGTCTATGTAATACTATAAAATTCTAATAAATTCGCATGCAAAATTTAGAAAATAAAGAAATTAGGCAGTCAATCAAATGTTTAAAAATAAATAATAATGTTTCGAATAGTGTAGGTAGCAGAGACTATCTATGGCGGTTAGAAATTAGGTACGGATCGATTTGAGTTGATGAGATATCCTATGATCCCATGGACAGTTTGATTGACACGACGTACACCCGAAACCGTAATTCGAAATCAGTAATGATATGGTATAATCGTATACTACGTCAATCACACGCAACGATTGTTTAGTTGTGTAGTGAAGTGTGGGCCATGGAGCCTTAGAGCATTTGGTTCTTTTTTTTTCTTCTAATCTCACTGACTGAAGAAGTTCTGTATTAGGCTAATTTTGGTAAATATTTACGAAAGCAAATATATGTAATTATTATGGTAAAAAGTACGGGAACATTTACTATAAAGTTATAAAAAATTTTAAATCGAAATATCCGTCTAATAGATCCATACATCTCACAATGATGTCTGCCTGTCGGATATGTGAGTTAAAGCAACAAAACCATTACGCAAATAAATAAAAATATTGTAGACTTCTTATTTTTGAAAAGAATATTAAATCAGAAATGTAGGTTTAATACTGGTTGAATTTACCGAATAAATGATTCAAAATTAAAGAGATTAATATTTTATTGATTTATTCTAAGTACAAATAATTAGTAAATCCTGCAAGTAGATCATCATAATATCCGCGTTCACACTTAACAAAGCTGCGCTTATATAAACAGTTTCCCACATTAGATTTACAGAGATATGCGAGTATCGGAATTCGATCAATTTCCTATATGCACGGACACGACAGCGGAGATATAGACCAGAGAACAGTAATAATTCTTGTTGCAAATAAACAAAGGTGTATACACTACGTTTCTTGCAGAATTATTGCAGACGTTTGTGCAAATATGCTGTGGCTGCGGGTTGATAGATATTGGTCGAGGAAGCGCTCGATAATAACAGATCTGTAACTGCAGCAAGTAACTGGAAGCAACGCCCGAGGTATGTAACAATAAATCACACTTGTGTTTTACATAATTTTACTGTAGTAAATTATTTTTGAATTCATTCTTTGGACTAGAATAAATTGCGAATGATACATGATCTTTCATATTGTAGCAATTGGTACAATTTCATGATTATTTTTGCTCGTTATATTTGCCCTAAGAGAAGGCGAATTGCGACGCGTTACTTGCTCTGCTAATTTTATCCAAAACGTGTGTTGCAATATGATCGATTGCTCTCAGCTGTATTATTTTATTTAAGTAGGTAACTTTAAAACATTTATGCCGCAGTTAAATATAAATTATAGTGGTTGAAAAGTATTAAAGGAACTTAAATTTAAACTAAGTCACAATTCTAAGATTTTTTTATCAATTAACTTAAGTTATAAACTTATCGAAAATTTATTAGTTAAAAACTTTACTGTTTAAAATGATTAATTTCAGTTAAAATTTAAAAATGATTTTTATCAACATTTCTATGAATCTTTTGTATTTGGTATCTGGGGAAGTAAAATATATCTCGAACGTTTATCTAACTACCTAAATTGCTGCTCTAATTTCATAGTAATATTCTCGAGACTTAGATACTTTTCGAAGAAGAGAATCAGTTCGAAAATTATTAGATATCATAGTAAGTGGAATGTAGTGTCGCCAGTCGTTTAATGGCGCTTTCTTATTTTGTCATTGTACATAATAGAATAATTAACATCATTTTAAAATATATTAGTTTCATTTTCACTACTTACCAACTAGTTATCCATTGTATTAGCAACAGTAATAGTCAATGAAAGTTAGCTTTGCCGTTTTTTAATTAGTTGGCCTTGTATTTACGTTTATTTAATACTGTTTATTTTAATTATTGACTTCTACAGGAAATCAAAGAGTTATTATTATTTTCTAATGTTTTAATAAATGCTATCTTATACATTTACTGTATAAATACTTTTACTCTCTTGTATTAAATTAAACTTACAATACATATTAAAATAACAAAAGTAAAATAAATTTAAAAACATTTTTTGACACTGTTATGGATTACTTTAAAAGATGCTGTAATCGGTAGTCTCTGTCAGGAGTGTTAATACACTGGTGCTCAGTTAAGGAAAGCAGTGATAATGAACATCATGATTAAATTTTCACTCATTAGAACATTTTTAAGACTAATTAATTTAGGTCGATTATTAATTTTTTATGTCCTTTAAAACTATACGTATACAAAATATAGAACTTTAATTCCGTTCAGATCAGTATTTAGATGATAACTATGTTGTTTTCATAGTATATTTAATTGAATTAATTAATTATTATATGGAATATAAAAGAAATCTTTCTTTCATTGTACAGGTAAAATAATATCCTGTCATGTAGTTCTTAATAAAGTAAAACTTTTTAACAATTAATTAAAACAAAATAATATGTTTAATATTGAACGTCCTGTTTTAAATTGACAGAAAATATGCAAAGAAATATTTATTATAATTGCAGGATATGAAATCTGAACAAAATAATGCTACTAGTTTTTCTAAATTTTTTTAAAATGTACGAATAAACATTGGACTGATGTATATTTAATGATATTGTTGACATTTGTTGAAATTAATGGTGGGGCCATATGCTAAATTATAGAAAAAAAGTACGTCATTTTTCTATGGTTCAATTCTACGGTACATAAACAAGTGAAACTTATGTCTTTTCTATTTGACAATGTGATCAATCACACGTTTAGTTGACATTGATTAATTTTCACAGTTATTTTGGTATACGTCTTATAGGCAGACGTTTATATAAAGGCGTATGCGACAAAATGTGTTTAAAAGTATCTGGTCATGGTACTGTAATATTTATTATTATTATGAATTGGTGATTTATAATTCTACTTCGTTAAATGACAAACTAAACAATTTAGATAGTTCACTTTGACTTATAGATAAATCTTTAAAATTGTACTTGTATACATAAATATTAATGTTTAAAAATCATTTTTGCAAAATATCCTAAGCTCAATTTGCGTATTATTTATTTTTTTGATATAATTTAAAAAAAACGTAAGTATTATTTTTAGTTCATTTCTGATGGTGGACGAGCCTCTGACGCACAATTCGCATAGTTTTGCGTGTCATACGCATAATGACAGTGATTACTACAGCCAGGATATTCCTGCACGGAGTCGTGGGAATCCTGCAACTGTAGGTAGGTGTAAGTATTACTAACAATAAGTGTACCATCGTGCACCTACTACTATAATATTGTAAAATGTACGTGAGTTCATATAAGTGCCAATATAGTGTCGCCAGGAGACGAGACGTGCGTCTTCTAATGGGAATATTAATGTGTGATATTAGATTTATAATCGATAGTAATTTCTATGCTTATATATTTAAGCATTCATCTCGCATAACTATCGCTTTAATATTCTATACGTCCGCATACATATTTACTATATTCTCGTATTTTATATGTAAAATATACAAAACTACAAATTAGTGTTCAAAAATATAGTAATATACTGTTGAAAAAAGATACATAGCGCAGAATTATTTAAATATGTTAAAATGTATTTAGATAAATCTTTTTTTTGCATAGAATTTTTGGTTTGTATTTAATTAAATATTGGTGAAGCAACATATGGAAACCTGCCGAAAATCATATTGTATAAAAAAGCGAAATCTGAATAAAAGAGTGAATATATCAGCTGTGAATTTTAAATGATTGACCTAGTGGCACATAAACATAACTTTTACACATGCAAATTTATAGTCACAAACGACATTTATTTATATATGCATATACTTACTCTTGTATGTACTAACAGGTATGGTAGTTAAACGGAAAGTAAGCAAAGCATGGGTGCATATGGAATAAAAACAAAAAAGACTTACAATTTGATTGGTGTCCTATTTTATGCATACGCAAAAATGGCGCCTGATTTCTCGATGCTTTCCATACATTTTAATAATAATAAAATTATAATTATATAGTTTTATATTGATTAAATTAAATGGTCATAAAATATTTATTGAATAATTAAACAAGTTGTAAATATAAGGATGTTCATTAAATATATAATATTTGAATTATAAATAGAAAACAATCCGATTGTTCTCCATAGTTTTTTTTTTGACCTTAAAATAATAATCATATGATTTGGTTTTGCATATATACATATATATTGGAAACGACACAAAAATAAATATATCCTCACGTTTTCTCATAAATTGATAATTATAAAGTTCGATAGTTTCATTTATACGCAACGGCAAAACTATATTATTTATGAAACTATAAATAAAAATTATTTGCATTGCGTTAATTTTAATCTATTTTGAAAATATGTCTAAGAATATTCTTTATATGTAAGTGAACGTCTTGTAAACTAGTACAAAGCAAAGAAAACCAAGAAAATACGTCTACAACTTTCTGCCGTACTGAACAAGTCGTCAAAAAGAAAATATTAAACAACAACAAAAAAGAATACAAAAACGTTTAAGATTATAAATAATGTATGGGAGACTTGATGGCTAGGATGAGCGTTACTAACTTTCGATACACTTCCTGTGTCACGAATAGCCATCGGTTTAAAATACTGGAAACGCTTGCCAAGTGCTCTACATATCCTAACAGTGCATCATGTATTCAACGCCATATGCTCTTCGTATACCATCGCAGCTAACAAAGAGAAATTAAATAGTTTTTTTTTCTTTTTATTAATCAGATTTTTGTGACTATAACGTTACCTGCATATTAAGTTACATTAGACACACAAGTATCCTCAAGATGACAACAACCCCATCAACACAATGACTTATATAATTTATTTAAAACCGAATAATCAAATTTTTGTGAAAAACATTTTTGTGAAAAAATCATTACTGACAAATTCTTTTTAAATGAACAATTAGATTTGTTAGCTTTTGGAATATCTATTATTTTCTATAAATTTCTTTTTGTGTAAAACGCAATAAGAAAAAATTGTTTTCGGCAAAAGTTGATGATTATTTAAATTGCAAAGCAAACAGGATAATATTAAAGACGTTTCGGCACTCATTTAATATTTATATTTTAGTGTGATTGGTGACATTGACGAGTAGTACTATCATTATTACTTTAATACTTTTTATTTCAATACAAGTTTTAAACAGCTGAGCTGTCGCGTGGCGCCACAATTCATCATTTTCGGGTAATTAAATCTCCGTAAGATAAATGGTACATGATTATTGTGTATCTCCCCTATGCTCGATTAAAACTCCACGTATGGTTACGGGTAATCGTAAATTATATACTATGCAATAATACTTGCGAGATTATCGAAAGATACAAGGTTAAAAACAGCCCTGAGAAATGTAACCAAACGGTATTTACAGCGTGTAATGATGTTTAGATCAATTTATGAGAATGTAAATATCGATACACCTGACCGATAAACTTCGCTGATTAGGAAACTGGATCATATACTGTTATTTATTGCATAGTATGTTTTGTTTGTGTGAACAAAAATAAAAGATTTTTGTATTAAATCACTTAAATAAAACAAATAATTTAAATCAATTTATTTTTAAATAATTAAAGTTCAATAAGCATTTAGAATAAATGTCGATAAAAATACATTTAGTGAGTATATAAGCGTCATATAATAAATATGCGGTTTGAGATATTTGCCTTGAAATTCGATCGGAAAAGGTCAATTAAAAATTGGTATTATCGATTATAGGTCCACACAATAATTATATAAGTATGTGCAATTTAATGAAATAATAATAGGGGAACAGGCATAATTGAATGTTACCATGTTCCCAAAGTGTCATTTTTGCATTTCAAAGCAATGTGTCATAGAATTCAGGACTATTGTTTAAAATTCAAGGTAAATATCTTATCGTTAATGGTGATATATTAATTCAACAGAAAATATAAATATTAAATTTCATTCATAGTTGCATATGCAAATGATTACATATATAATTATATTTACATTTATTTACTGAAATGAATATTCTTGAAAACTATACTAAACGGTTATAATAATTGAAATTCTTTGAGTGGTGCTTCAAAATAATCAAATTACATAAGCTGCACTAGCTCACAAAATTTCTATTCTGAAACGAATTTTAACTTCAGCGGCACAAATCGAAATTTCATCACACATAGGTAGTAATTTTAACAAGTTTATTTTGAGTTGAATTATTTGCTGTAGAGGCTAAATAATTTAAGATAATTATTTCATCAATAAATCATTATTTAATTATCAACAATAAATTGCCATTGCTTAATTTCTTAGAAAAAATTATTTTATATGAATAGTTCAAATAATTCGTAGAATAAAAACCGATGTTGTTAAATCAATAAAAAATCATTTGAAATATTACCTTGGTGTGTAAACATGATTCCCAATAATATATCCCATTTCTTCCACAATAAAAACTTTAAAAACTTAAAACCAAAAATTGTTTTATAAACTTTAAATTAAAAAATAACTAAAATGAATACAAAAAAAAAAAGAATTCAACTGGTCTGCTGGCACTCTCAATAAAAACTGAACAGAATCCTTTATTTTCGCAATAAGTGCGCAAGCTCAGATGGCACACGGCCCCAGAACTGTTAGCATACATTTAAAAATAAATTGTAAATATTTTCAAGTTCATAACACTTTAAGATGCATCTCTACTGATACCGAGCAGAAAATGTATGAGTGAATCATGTCAAAAAAAGTATTTAATTAGCTAGTGTCGTTTCCTTGGAACCACAACGTTGGACACTATCCAGAGTTTTGTTAGTTTTTGTTTACGATTATGAAATAATCGCAGGCGTACTTTACATCAAAAGTTGCATATATAGAATATATTTGTCATATATGATTTTCGATGTTTTATTATAGTAAATTATTTGAAGTAAATTTTAAATAATTATTTATTAGTAAAACCAACAATTAAAAAATTACTATACCCAATATATATTGTTTTAAAAACTATTGCATCTTGTTCCAAATTTCTCAGTTATTTTAGTTATAATTAATTTATAATAAATATTTTGTTACCAATGTTATATTTAGAAATAAATTGTAAACAATGCCATAGTTGAAGTAATAGTTACTGCCGTATTACATTAACCTACATATATTTTAAATATGAGATAAAATATACAAAAGGATTTTCAGCCAATCACTAAATTATAAGTACTCAAGTTCATCGCTGATTAGTCAATAGGCACTTATATTTTAGACAATTATTTATATATGTATGTAGGTAATATTAATAATGTATTATCATTAAAGAAAATGTTTAATGCTTTTGCTTTTAGTATTAAATGCGCCATTAGGCAATATTTGGAGACCACTGATGTATTTAAATTTAATTTAATATTTAAGCATAAATAAAATTCTTTTGGTGGTTGATATACTAACGTATTATTTTAGCAATACTTTGAAATACTAATAATAATGTCAGTTTAGTCATAATATACCAAAGAAAATCTTGTTATGAATATATCATATTTTTTTATAATTATGTTATTCTCGCTAGTGCCGAATTTTTACAAGCATAAGAAAAAATATGTTTAAAAGCTTAATCCCTAACTTCTAACAAAACATGTAGAGCAACAACAGTTTTTTATAGATTGATTTTAATATTTGATAGATGATTGAAAAAAACTCGATCATTTATTATCTAACAAAAAATTATGATAAATTATACAAGAAATTTTAATTTATACCCTATTAAAAAGCATTCCGCAAACTAAGCCAAGGTATCAAATGAATATATTTATCAATTTAATTATCCCTTATTATTGATTCGAGCAAATATTCTGCGCAAGCGATTAGTCCTAATTACTATGTCGCCTATAAATTATACTTAAAAACTAATACCAAAAATAAAAAAATATAGCTATAGAAAAAAAAAAATGAGATGCAAATTATGCGATATCACCGACGCCAGATGAGTTTAGATTAATAATTTTGCTGTCTGTTGTCAGGGGCGACCGAAGGACAACCATTATAATAATTGAGTGCGACCGTATATTAATTATGGTCTATGAATCTGGCGTCTTCCATTTCTAGAGATCGAATGCATATATGCTCAGATTGTAAATAATTGTGCACTCGCAGTATCAGTTTGGTGTTACCTACTCTTTATATTTACATACAGATTTAGCTAGATGAATCATTGTAATATCCTTATTGCTTATTTATAATTGTTTATTTATGTGCGACAAAAATAGTAATCAATCATTACGATTTAATATAATGAGAAAAATAGTATATTTTATACATAACTAAAATGGGATTTCTATAAGTGATATTTTGAAGACTAGAACTCAAATAAAATTTAAAAATTAAATGGCATAAATAGTTTTTCATTTATTTATTAGCCATTAAAATTAGATTATTAAATAATAATTGAATTCCATTTCAAGGATAAATTTTAATAATATAAGTCAACTACCGATCGATAAATCTAGTATATGATTATATATGTATATTACTCTCAAATTCAGTAACCTTCGAATATGATACCTAATATATATCAATAGACCATTGTTATATTATTATATATTATAAATAATTCAATAAAAGTCTATATTTGATATAAAAAATAGTAGATAATAAACTAGTAGTAGAACATAAAAATAACTACTAACTAGATTAGAAAGAGAATTATGTAGTCATTCAGTAAGGAAATTCAATATATATAAGAGTAATTTAAGCATAAATATGAAATAAACCAATTGAATTAAGTGAAGAAAGTGTGAAAAATATCTGACATAACTTTCATCGATTTGTTACGATTACATTATGCAATCGTCGCGTTTGTAACACTCGCTAATAATAATTGCATTTGGTACAAAACGGTGTAATTAAGTTGTAGGAATACGCTCGCGAGTGGCGAACTTAGCTGGCAAAAGGTCAGCAATATACCATGCTAACCAACGTGATTGTAACATCCGCAATATTCGCTTCCGCCATTCAATAAATACGAAATGGCAAACAAATAATTATAGTTTTTATTCGTTTTCTTTCAAATATTTTGTGTGCCCTACACTATTATTTCTCGCAAATTACAATAATAAAGAATAGATTCTAATTTTTGCTACATAATAATGGAAAATATAGTAAAATTTAAGGATTGTTGAAATAAACTCACTTTGTTTGAAATCCTTCAAATTCTTCTTGTTGTTCGCTAATCGAAGCCTCCAGATCCAAATATGAGCCATAGTCACCGTCTTTGTATAGTTGCAAAGCAGCGTCATCCAGCTGTAACAAAAAAAATAGGTAAATTCTAAAATATTATAAGTCACCTGTCCTATAAATAGGACACAAGAACTTAATAGGTGAATAATAGAACCTTTATGATCTATGATTAAGGGGTATATTTATAACTTGAACAATTTGTCATCCAAAAATTGGCATAAAATACAATTGGTGAATTATTCCACATAAGGACACATCATCTTTGAGCAATTTTAACATGCACAATAGATCGCACATGTGATTAACATTTCTCCACGTGATATGATTTTATTATTAATCAATACCAGTCTACGTACATACACCTTTCTAAATTTACATGCATGATTGTTTGTAAATCTTAAACAAGTTGCGAAATTAAATATTTATTTAAATTACGACCACACGCATATTTTACTAGTATTTATAGAACAGTATGGTTGCCAATTTTATGAAAATTGTAGAAAAAATGTTAATATTTTTGCGACCATAGTTTTCTACGTTTCCATAAACAATATTGTTTATTTCTCAATGCGTAAAATTCATTGGCGATGTTTTGAATTTTGCAAAAAAAAGGATTGAAAATTTAGGTACTTTACTGTAAAAGTAAATTACAAATATAGTAGCATGAAATTAAAGATGATAGGAGACATCATCTTTTTATAACTTTTAACAATTTTTCCTTGAACCGTTTTGCATTTAAAACACACGTTTTTAATCTGTACCGGACATATAAAAAGCGATTAGTTCTGGGATTAAACACAACTCATTATAAATCAAAACGCCGTGATTCATATACGAAAGGGCGACTTATAAAGTGCACGCACTTGGACAACATTAAATGTATCCGTGACCATGCATATAGCATTATGATTATTATTACTTCGACGGTTAAGAAAATATGACATGAAAATTACCTAATAACTATTTTTATAATATATTTGTTTTGCTATTTAGCTATAATTTAAATAATATTATTCACCTTAGGGTGCCTGTAATATATTTTAAGCCTAGTAACAAACAACGCTTTGATATGTATATAGTATAAAGCTATTTCTAATCCAATTAATTTATTGGGTCTAAATTAAGCCTGAATTTGTTTTGTTAGCGCACCTTTGATCATAAATATTTCGCGCACTGTGCTATGGTGGTTATTATATAATAAACCGTGGTATAACTAAACTAAAATTAAAATTAGGCGGTATTCAAGCCCACGTGTGACCACAAGTGGGATTCAAGCGTTGCGTCAAGAGACTACAATAAATTTCTATATGAACTCAATACCTGTTTCAAATTTGTTAATCAAGAGCATAATATGTATTGTTTTCATAGATTGATTTCACTTCAAGATATCGAACTGACACCTAGCTTGTTATACACTGAATTAATTACTAAAGACTATTATATATTAAGTAATTAATTTTTTTTTATAAACAATATATTTTCTTTTAAATTTTTTGCATTTATAAAGATGACGATCAATATACTAGAATAAAAATATTTCCTATTGTTTATTATTTTTATTATTCTTTACATTTGTTATGTTTTTAACGTGAAATAATAAAACTTGTTTCTGATTGGTCGTGAGAGTATTTGATTCGTAATTATTTATTGCTTGCACTATATGAATAAGGAAACATAAGTGTCTCTTTGACGTAATTGATTAGCGATTTCCTAACGCTTACATCGGAATGTTCTGGAGGTGTGCGGATGTCTAGAATTTTGCCCTCCTTGCCCTTTGCCCCTCGTTGGCGGCAGCGTCGTAAAGAACAAGGTTTTGCCGCCACCCGCTGCAAGATTTATGGATGTGGATACAGTTATAAAGGAATCTTGTAAGGGGCAGCGAGAATTTCAGAATTTTGCAGGATTCTGTCATTCATATAAGTTATTCAAATAATGTCATTCAATTAGTTATTTCCTTTTGTCAAATCTTGGAATTTATAATCAAATCATTAATTAAATATTAAAATGAGTCGACACCGTTAGAAAAGTTTATAATGATTTTCAGTAATAAATATAGCAAGAAGAGAAACAGCGACCTCCTGGCACGGTGCGTATAACTAAGAATTAATGTGCCATAGAAATAATAAAAATATCATTAATTAGATTTAAGCAATTTAAATGTTTGATTCGTATGCAAATTAATTTTTAAATTAATCCGGTGTAGTTTTATAGTTTATTGCTTAAAATTGACATTTATATCGCGCGTTATTAATATCTAACTTACAAAAACCTATTAATAATTACGATTATGTTTCTTTACACTAAAGTAATGAAGAGATTTTTAGAAAACTATATTAATCAAAATAAATCTTTTTATATACCCAATTTTCTAATTGGAATAATAATTCTGTACTGTACCAATACTAGTTCTCATAAAAATTGCAATAAATAATATTCCACATGATTAACATTATTCACAGCTTGTTAAAATAAATAAATTGGAATTTATTCACTTTTAAATGAAAATTACGTATATGCTTCATTAAAATACTGGAACAATTAATATTAATTATAAGATTTGGCCTTGATATGATCTGCATTTTTATAAAATTATCGTTATTTGAACAATACACATCGTTTTCGCAATATCCACAATGTAGAAGCTATTATTAAATTCATTAAATTGTGCAGAATTATGTTTAATTAATTCGCGAAACCATTAAAAGATCGGCTTTTCTTTAATCAACAAATTCTTCAAAATTAATTTTCGCCAATTATTTAGCAGTAAACTTAAATGAAATTATATATAATTCAACATTTTAATTAAAAGTGGGTGTTCATATTTCACCCAAGTCAAATTTTACTTCTAAACAACTGACATTATTTTTGTAGTTAATAGGTAAAATAAAAAAAATTGAAATTAAAATCGAGTATTTAATATCATTTTAATTTAAAGCAAAATACATGATATTAAGCAAAAACGCATTTTTATTTAATGGAATTCCTCAATAATTTTCCAGATCTCGCAGCTCCCATCTATAATTTCTTGTAGATAATGACATAAATTTGATCGAGCATCGATTTGGCAATTATACGATGCGTGTTCGAATATAACTTCTTGTCATTTATTTTAAAAAAAATTGTTGGTAAAAAATTCAAAGGTAGCAATAAACAGTGAAAGTTTAAAATATATGAAGTATAATACAATAGATCTGTTTATGTGACACAGTTCCCCAAAACTAACTTTTGATCTTAAGGTAAGTAGAAAATGATTACACCACAAACACTGTTCACTCTTTCGCAAAATTATCTATTTGGTATTAAATTTTTATAAACAATTTCGTTTATATGAATATATAAAAATGTTCAAATTTTTAATACGGAAGAACAAAGTTAGACTATTCTATACCATATGTTTCCAATAACATATTATCTTAAGATAGGTGGTCTTATAGGCGTTTATATTTAAATAAGTTTAGTGGAAACAATTTTATTCGAATCAAAGAAATATGCAACTAGAATTTATGATAGAAAAATCCACAATTCTTTTGCCTCGGATAATAAACATTAAGATCTCATATACCGCATGTTGTGCAGACATAAGAATAGCAATATAAGCGAACCGTACATACATACATACATGCACAGACTTACTTCACTTCGATGTTAGTCCAAGGTTACACCTGTAATTATGATGCGATATGGGTGGTGGTCAGGTTTCGTTGTTACTTTATGATCTCGATTTCTTGAGTCTGAGTATAATACTAAGAATGTACTCTAATCTTGCTCATTTCACATACCTAAGCTTTATTATAATGCGCTAAAGAGGCTGGCGACAACATTTCTTCAATTTATGTTATAATGGAACTTTGAAACATTTTAATGTGATATAATTGTAAGGAGACCACCTCGAAATCGATTTAAAATCCATTTAGATTGTAAACGTGCATAAACGTTTGCAAAATTATACAAAACAAAAAAATATATTTTTTATAATGAAATTAAATTATTTCATTATAAAAAATATATAGTTCTACTAGAAGGACAATTTAATATTCTCCATTTTCTTCCTGGTAAACCTTCTCACGCTACACATACACCTAGTATCTTTTCCATTTAATTAAATTTGACATAAATTAAAATTAAAACACGCAACGTAAATGTACGTGCGCATTTATCAATATTAGAGTTTCAAAAATAAAACAAAGTCGACCATGGGTAACATGTACATGGGGTTTATGAATATTCAAGAGAAATAGCGCTGGACGCGTTATAAATAAAATCTATGTTCTGTAAATCTTGCAATCGCATTGATTGAATTTGATAGTGAGAATATCTTCATTAAATATAACTTTAGTTTTTTTGAAATTAATTACCCTAGTGTACAGGACCGGATTATACAATAATGTTGTTAAGTTCTTTTTTTATGTCAAGATTTCAATTTTGAATTGCAAAAATTAATTACATCTTGCTCAAGCATAAATATTGTCATTATTTTTAATGTAAACGCAGTGTTAAAATGAGTGATTACTACAAGTTATAATTAAAACACAATTATCTTAAGCTGTTATTAAGAAACAATTATATTTTTATGCAATGTTTTTATCTCGAGTTTTATTTAGCAAATTTTTTATTTCTACCTGTTTATCAGGATGATTTATGTGGAACAGCTTTAAAGGAGGGCAAAAATAAATAAATCTTCCATTTCATGTTCTTATACATAAAGTTTTTTTTGTGATCTTCCTGTTAGACGATTGCTACGAATTTAAATAATAGAAAAACGATAAATTAATAGACTGTGAGCAAAACGGTTAAGATGCACGAATCAACTTCGAAGATCATACACCCTGTTCGTTATCTAAATGGTGCGATTTGCAAGATCAGTATCAGTTACTGGATAATAACAATGAGGGTTTAACCGCAGTTCGGTCATTAGTGGTGGTCATTCTATCGAGCTTCGGTCATATTACACGACTTCGTGAAGTTTTGCTATTATGCTGAGAAAATTGCGCACTTAAAAACATTACATAATGTAGATGCATGGGTACTATTTATACCAGTAACAAATTTTACAAATTAACGGATAACTAGCGCCGCATCGAACAAATGATTTGCAATTATTTTCAAATTCCACCATTTAACTCTCTTATACATAATTTTCTCCCAATGCCGATAATTCACGTACTGGAAAATAGTACTTATGACAAACACACAAAACTGGTCAACCTGAGTTCAATTAGATATGCAACATAGGAAAGTAAAAGACAGATAAAAATGTCTGCCGAAAATGATTTTGTGAAATAATTTATATATTTCAGATTGTGCAATAAGGCGTTAAGACGAATGATGCAGTATGGAAAATAGTATTTGGTAGAAGATACTGAAGCGAAACAACAAAAATATTGTGGGATCTGATGCAAATCTAATCTAGATCTAAATCCGTCGGTAATGACCATTGGATTTCGTAACAAAGCAACAAATGAAAGTCTAAACAAAACTATGATTGGTAATCTAGCCATGCCCGCAGATGGTCATCAGAACTGACGAATATAGAGTAGAAACTAAAGATCCCGCATTGTACCGCACCGCACCGCGTGACTTAGATCAGGTAAATGAGATATCTGCGCTAGAAGAGGCAGAAGGGCATTCGTTTCGATGTCAACATAAATTAAAAATACGCTCTTTTGTGTCCTGTGGCGATTCTCACGGTTCGCCCTCCATGATCTGTCTGTATGCTTTTAAAACAACAGCAGAACATGTATAATTGTGCACCTAACCTAACCTCTAATATACAAAGATAAGAACAAAACCGTTCTTCCGCAAACAATATCTGATCTCCATATAAGTGCAACTCCATCAATGTTCTGTTTGTTTGCATTAAAAACAACGGGAAATCTTGATTTTCATGCAGAATCTAGTCGTTTCTTTTCCTACATACATATATTACATATTCTTCTTTCTCGCCATTTAAAAATATAACAACTTTGTAGGTCATTTTTAAAAAATATTTTATCAATTTAAAAGCATATTTAAGATTTTCTTAATAATGCATTTAAGATTTTCCAAACTTTTTCAATTATTTATAACATGTAGATTATTTAAAATTGTAAAATAAATAATTATATTTTAATGAATTTTTTCTTATTTTTATTACTTTATCTATATAGATTTATCTACTGCGTATATTGGAATTTTCGTAAATTTCAATTTAAACTTATTACGAAATCTATTGATAAATTAAACATTAAATGATATGCATGATCCCGCTAATATACGGTTAAATATTTAGATATGTACTGGTTTGATTTACGGATCTCGTAAAATAAAACAAAGTTTAAATCGTAAACTATAATTTATCACCTTTGAATTTACAAACGGAAATTTTGTAACATGGTAGGTCTCTCTTTATTGGTGAAGATTCTATTCGCCGAAAAGAAGAACCTGTATAACGAGTTAATGTTGTATTAATTATCAAAGCGATTGAGATATTTTATATACACCGAATCGTGTTATGTGCAATATATGTTCTATGCTTTTTTTACCGTATTGTACAAAGTACAGAATAATTCTTTCAATTAAATCATTTCGACTTTTTGCTAGCAAAAAATCTCGCAAATATTAGCTATTCGTGTAAACTGGCATGCTTCCAAAAAAAGTAATGTTCCAACGATTAAAAGAAAATTAAATTTTGATTAAAGTCGCAACCCAAAATAAATGATCCAAGAATACATTTCAAAGATGTGCACAGCTTAAGAGCAGCATTTAATATTGTCAAATTTGACAAATCTACATATAAATAAATAAGAGCTCCCCCTGTCATTGTATTTCGCTCAAAATAGTCGTATAATATGGGCCATTTGGTCCCAGGAAATGAAAGATGCACACTGAGGGCATCGAACTCCAAACTAAGTGGCCCCTTTTCCTGTATCAAATTTTGCATGTCTAATTTTAGCTGTCAAATTTTAACACTATTACATTACATAATTATATTTTGTATACACATCCAACACCCGGTTTCGTAATAATTTTAAAATAAAACTTTTTTATAAGATTAACTACCAACAGGTCTTTAAAATTATAAAAAAAATAAAAAAATAAAATAAGTTTGAAATCACATAAAGCATTATTAAAGTGAAATAAAAATTGCTAAGTAATTTATTTTTAATTTTTCACACCCAACATGCACTTATATGCAAAAGTTTAATAGTCTAATTCACGTTTTTCAATCACGTTATGCCATATCAACATGTCTATAGTTAGAAATCACGTTCCGCATTCGCATAGATATTCTCGGAAGCCGTTGACATGTCACACGTTTCCCTGTATGTAAAAACCTATGCAAACATGTGATGAGATACCTTTAAAATGACACACATTGCACTATTAAGCTTATTGTGTGTAAAAATACCGCGTTACTGCAAAAAAAAACAATAGCTTCTTTAGACGCGAAATTACCGAGCGTCTCACATAATTATCAACAAGTTATGACCTCGAATTATACTATAGTTTGCGCTGTTTTTCAGTAATTACTTAATTTGTCGTCCTTTACATTAAATAATCGCAGAAACCTACGCTTTGTCTCGTAAAAGTTGCTACTTTAATGTTCTGGTTCCAAAAAAACAATTTTTCAATAACAAATTCTTTTTCTCATCACTAATTAATTATATTTATTAAAACACAATTTTTTGACCTCCGAACTTTATTAATAATTTATTTAGAAAATGCATTTCTAATATATCATAACGTATCACTAAGTTAATGATAGTAAAACGTTAGTAGATTGTTAGAAGTGCATTATAAAGTATCTGTAAATAATAATAGAATCCTTCAAGAATATATTTTAAATAAG
Source organism: Nebria brevicollis (assembly GCA_944738965.1). Classification (NCBI taxonomy): domain Eukaryota; kingdom Metazoa; phylum Arthropoda; class Insecta; order Coleoptera; family Carabidae; genus Nebria; species Nebria brevicollis. The sequence goes on from OX122906.1 coordinate 1,998,020, forward strand.
GTTTAAATGTCGGTTTATTTAATGGCTAGTTGCAGGGAAAGTACTTAAAATATGAAATGAAGCTATCAAAATATTTTGTTAGGATCTATAGTCGCTGGTATCGGTGAGAGAAGAATTGGTAAATTGAAAGAGCACATAGTAATAACGCGTGAATTTTAAAAACAACCAATGAATCAACAAGTATTCTCACTTGGTCGAATCATAAAATTTCGTAACGCATCAAATAAATCAAAGATTATCACCTTTCTTTGACTTACTTCCATATGGCAGTGGGTGGCATGGGCATCCAACATATGCACGGCATTATTTATTTTGAAATCTCTTTGAAACTGGGACTTTGTGAATATATTACACGACACTATATGCAGTATTCGTTTTATTGTAGATAACTGCTGCTGACAACTCGACACATTATTTTAGTCAACTGTTCCGGATTGCAGTTACACTATTCTGCATCCCGTAGACATTTTCAGTTAAGTAGCCTTTCTATAAATAACTGTACAAAGAGAACTAGGTCTTGTCATTTTTCTTTCTACGATTTATTCAAATAAATCGTCACATGCAAGAAATTATAAAACCTAGCATTGTATACCGAGCAATCGTTTCGCGATGTTACGACAAAACTTCCAAATATATTAAATGTTCTGTCATGCAAAAAGATTCATTCAAAAAATGGTTATATTTAAGTTTGAATAGATTTTCATGAATTATATTATTACAATTTATTTTAACTTTCTCAGAGCTTACTAAAAATTGAATGGAGTAGAAAAATAGAGATAACTCAAAAATATGTTCGTAAATATTTTTTTTACCGAAATATGTTACGCATAGAATTAAAATCCTCATAAAAAGATTGCAATTAATTTAAAATAAAATAAAATTTTGTTAGATTTGTTAAGGTGAATGACACCTTTTGACAAATTTAGAAAATCCATAACGCTTTGGATGTTATGTCTATATTCTCGTCCGATTGCTAAAATACATTTTATGGCCGGAAGCTGTGAAAGAACCAGTATGTTACACACGTATGTATCTGAGTGTGTGATAGATTTATATTTAACCTAGGGCTATTGTTACTTGTTACTCTTGAACCCATTGTTTAACAAATGCCCGTGCATTTAGCATTTTAATTGAAATGTCAGAGGTTTTCTTCAGCGCAACTTATGACTGATACATTTATTGAATACAACCATAAATAACACGTAATTTCTCACCAAAATCAAACTCTATGCAATACCAACTTCAGGCTTTCATAAACAAGGCAAAATGTGTAACGGATTGCAATCTTTTGTTAGTCATTAACGAAATAATTGTAAAGATAACAAAAACGATTAATAAAAGATTTATAACGAATGTTAAATTGTTTTCTAGGAAACGTTATTATTAAAAGAAAGATTTAAAAATATTCGTTAATAGATTTTCCTTAAAGCACATTAAATGAACAGAATATTTAAGACATCTAGGTACTTAAACTGTCGTACAAAAATATGGCTCTTTTACCTGGTTGTACCAAGAAAACTCTTTTCTTTATCAACCGATCGTGACTTATTGTTATTTCTAAAATAGATTCTTGTTCTGTTTGTATGTTAAAGTGTGTGTGGCATTTTACATTCTAAAAAAAAATTGTATGTACAGTGTAAATGTAATACAATAATGTGTGTTGTGTTATGTATTATTGACAACTAGGAAATCGTTTGATTAGTAAATAATATGTCAAATGACGAAATTCGTATTGCAGCATTCAAATGTCATTAGATTGTGTCAAGCTTTGTGTCCGTTTGAGATTTTGTGAGCGCCTGTGTGAATGATAACTTTGTGAATGCCGGTAAGAAATTTATTTGCTATAATAGCCAATCTATATAGCTGTGATTAGATTTATGTTTCTTTTGTGTTGATTTTATGCCCTAGTAGTCATTTAGTGAAATCTGTCTGATCATGATACGTTTGTAATTAAATTACTAAAAATTACTAATTGGAAGAGATTTATTTTAATTCAGGCTTTATTATTTTACTTTTATAAATTAAGAAATTTAAAGATGTGAAGGCGTATATAAAATATATTATTTAGTAGCAACGTCGAACTTAGATGTTTTTAAATAAAATAATAATTCATTTAATTATTATTTTAAAAAGTGGCGGTATATGTAGAGCTTTAACGTATACATTTAAAAATGTAAAGGCGTTGTGATTCAAACCCGGAAACTTAGACGAGTTAAACGTAATATTAATTAAGTTCACGTGGCGCGCTTTCAAGATGTAGATATATTTGCATATTGTTTATCTAACCATTGTGAACCTGCCCGACAGATTGTTATAGAATAGTAGCTAAAGGTGCAGCAAAATGCAGAGCCCACCTTAACTAAACCACTGCTTCCTACAACAATCACCCACACTTAGATTTGTATTAGATTGTCCACATTTTCACAAAACATTCGAACTGCATCGTCATGAAAATAGACAATATATTAGGCCGCACATCATGCAATGTTTAGTTTTAACTCCGAACAATAAGATATATTTGCTTCACTACAATGCAAATATTCAAACTTCAAACACGCATTCCATTCTTTGGAAGTTGCATTCGCATAATTACTAAGACGCACAAATGCCTACAAAGGCCTAATTTCTCACAAATTAAAATGCGCTAATTAATCTTATATGAACGATAAATTAATGTATTCAATATGTTTTGATTTGTTCTATTTAGACTCCTATATTTAATTCGCAGAATGTCAAATCAATAGTTGCTGCACGCTCATATAAATTATTTAAAATCACATATTAATATAAAACGGGTCAAGTTCAAAACGATTGTTATACTGAATTTATGTCACGTTAATAGCAAATTGATTTTTATGTATGTGCGTGAGAAGTTTAAAAATATGGGCATTTTAAATGAATCAATTGATTTTATTACGTAAATAGGCAGAATCAATATTTATTATACATAATATTTTTGAAATGTATTCTTAAGTTATGCATTAATATCGAAAAATTAGCATTAAAGATGCGATTTATTTTGAAAGTTCAAATATATTAAATTATTTATTCGATATGCAGTGATGCGAAACATATTTAATATCAATAGACTTTTTAGTCGAATTTCGAAATATTTGTGTGAAGATGAGTAAAATGTTGTTAATGATATATGGACAATGGTAGGTTGTGTTCAATTAGCCCAGATGGGCATATAAGCGTAATAGACAAACATGAGTCGATGTTTATCACTTTCATTTATTTGTGTATGCATGAGATGACAACATGCACCTTAAAAATGTTAGAAATTTTGTTAAATTTCTGGTGTTGAGTATTTGAATGTATACATTTAATTTTTGCATATTTTCGGGTAATTTGTATCTATTTAACGCACGAAGTATTTAAAACATTCACAGTTAGATACCGAAAAGTAAAGTTTCGTTCTCTAATTTTATTCTCATACGCGTTATGATTACATTAGTAATAAAGGAAACCTGTCCACAATTGATGTACGCGAAAAATGTTGCATTTCTATTGTTGTTAATCATATTTTATAGTTGTATAATGTGAAAAGAAATATATACATTTGTGCATTATCTGCATGTAATATTTAACGATATACATAAAATATAATTGTAGGAAAATGATGTATCGATAAAATACTGAAATTTACAACCATTTAAACTCACTAAGCAATTTTCTTTAGTAGCTCTGGTACTAAATAGCAATTAAGTCATTATATTTAAACTTAAGTGCATTACGACAAAAAATAAACAACGTTTAATAATTTTGTAGAAGTAGTATTTACCTATTTATCTAAAGAACTTGGATTTCAATGATATATACATTGAAAAATATATTATAACTATTTAATTGTTCTAGAGAATTAGTTAATATTTTCTACAAATATTATCATTAAGGAAAGGTTAATGTGGGTTTTATATATAATTGTTTTAAAATAAAATACTCTCAGGTAATGGAGGAATTGCTTTAAGTATCTAAATAATGAATCAAATAAAATGTATGTGGATTGATTCAAAAACAACTTTCCGTGTTAGTTGCACAAGAATGGTCACATTTAGGACGTTAAATACTGGTAAGGAATTACCGTATAAAAATAAAATATGATGTCATTCAGATATAAACAAACATTAGTGATTTGTAAACATTAACGATCTTAATTTACGTTTAAAAATTATAATAGACACATTAAATATGAAAAAAAGTTTCCTGATGAAACTCACGTTTTTATTATAAAATATGCTCCTACATTATTATTGCGCGCGTATATATATATTTATAAATAAATGTAAAAACACATTATTTGTATTTGAAAAAAAAAATACGGGACTGGTTTATTTAAATTTGTGCAAAGATTGAAAACTAAAAATAACGTTAAATATACAAACAGTTTCAGACAAGGTTCAACTGTTAATTTCAACGTAGTACCCTAACAGTCCCCAAAGAACATACATCGTAACTTAATACCCGTCTTGAAGAAGTCAAGAAACTTGGTGATCAGGTGTGCAGCGTTAAAAAAACGCCAGCTGTTCAACGTGCGAGAAAAAAAACGCTCAAAAAAATAACAGGTTGGCAAAGAAAAATAAAGAAATAAAAAGAAAAAAAAACGACGAACGTACCCTGTGTGGAGACTTGAGCAATCGATGAATAGCAGCAAGCTGGTTAATCAGGGGCAAAGTGACACTGAAAGTGTGCAGGGGCGGCCTGGGGGGTTCCGGGAAATTCGTGGTATATGCGAACGGGTCGATGTCGTTGAGGTATTGCACCCGGCAAGTCAGCGACATTTTTTTTAAGTCACTTATACGTTCTGCGATGGCACTACTGATGCTTACACTTTTTTACACTCATATTTAAGAATCTACATGATTCAAATAGTTTACGTATTTTTTTAAATGTTTTTAGACACGTTCCTGTAACGCCGAAAATCGTCTAAATATTACTATTCGGTTACATTCGGTTTAAATTTACAATCAACCGCGAGTGTTACTCCGTTTTCAGGAAAAAACTACATAGGACTATGACACTTATTTTATTATAACTTTAATAAAAATTAAAACGATAATAATGTATATACAATTTTATTTTATTTGTATGATTAGAAAATAAATTATCATATATAGAGAATAGTCTATTTTTTTTTCTGCTTAATCACATTTAGTATTTTGTTAAATATATTTGATATAAAAAATATTTGAAATTGAATAAATATTATTATGGTGAAATAAATTAAAATAATTTCAATCAGATGTTTTTTAGTGTACAAAGAGAAATATTTAAAAATAAAATCAGTACTGCATGAAGTGTTCATATAATTTATAATATAAATCATACAAATTATAATACAGTCTGTATGAAATAGTCTACAGATTAATATCATTATAACTTGTATTAAAGTTTTAATAATGTGCTACTTTAACGCTATTTATAATAATTTCTATAATAAATGTCTTTCCGCGTAGTGCAATTAATATAAAATGTCTATAAAAGAATTAATTCGTTTTCTTGACCCGATAACATTTTTTTTGATAACAAAAATACCTATATATGTTTTTGTAACAAATGACGATATTCAATTAAAAAAATGTCCATGATAACAAGATAAGAGATATTTTATTATAAATAGAAAATTGCAATACATTTGATAAAAAATAATTATATCAATCAATAATTTATGAGATAAAACACGATTCAAAAGTATGATAAATATTACCTACTTTCCAAACGATTTATTAGTAGATATTAAATAATTAATTAATCTTGACTGTGAAAAATATCAATTACGCTACATTGTATTTTAAAAGGTCACGTTATATTAAAATCATACCTATTTATTTTAAATATAGTGTACATTTATTGTATTGTAATTTTATATTTAGATTTATCAAAATCTCTTTTAAATACACATTTTATAATATATCAACGTATAAAACTGACTTGAGGTTACAGGTTTATAAATTACATCAAATTTCATTAGCTACGTATAACTGGTTGCATAGGTCAAAAAGATAAAAATGGAATAACTCGCGGAAAACGATAACTGAATAAAAAATAATAATAGTAAAAAAAATCGTATGTTTATAATGGTAACTAATTAATTTAATAGAATGTTTACATGTTACTGCATTTGTTACGTAAATTGTACTGTAATTGTTAGTGAGAAAGTACAAGTAATAATGTTCAGCATATAAAGTACCTGAATCACTTTTTCCTTGACAATTTTACTGATATTTCAAAGCACGCACACAATATTGGCATTGAATGTATACATAGTAACTGATAAATTATATACAGGAACAATCACGCTATTGTTCAATACAATTCGACCGAAAAATGACATTTTAAGTTTAAAAGAACCAAAATTGTAAATAATAAACGTGTAAAAAAATATATTTAAAGTAAAGAATGAACATTTTATATATAGCTGCTACGTTAAAACGAAATGAAAAGAACAAACAAAACGTAATGTATGCTAAAAATAAAGTGGTATTCTGAGACCGGAACTACTGGAATGGCCTTCCTAGGGCCACTAGTACCACTAACCATTTATAATGGATATGGTAAAATATTGAAATTTTTGTAAATTTTATGTATTATGATGTACTTTTAAGTATAAAATATAAGTAAATATGCAAAAAATATATAACAAATGCAGTTACATCTTATTACCGGTATCAAGAATCCCAAGTGTCCAATAACATCACCAGAAATTAACTTTCACATGGAACCAACTTCGAGTAAAAACGCGAATAAGTGCGGATTGAAGTAAAATAATAACGTTCGCTCTGCTAGTAGAGCATAACAGTTATTTCAATTTGAATATAATAATATCAGAAATGTTAAAAGAGAGAGAAATAGTTGAAAAACCGGCACAACTTGTTCAACGGAAAGACGCGGATAAACTGAGTTGGTGTGCACGTTGGCCGGCACCAAAGCCCCTGGCGGACTAGGTATAAAACTACCGAGAACCGAAGAACCCCACCTGTCCTTTGTCTGCAAGAGGAATGCTGCGATACATTGTGTGTTGATTTTACTCTAAGGTACAAGAAACCCGAAGAAAGATCACTTTTTCTAGCGTTTTTCAATGAATTTCTAAGGGATACTACCACAAAAAATTTGATTCCGGACCCGTTTAGAACAAGAAAACTTCATATTCTCTGGAAAGGGCTCCTAAGTTATTATTTTATTTAAAAAATATTTCTAAAGAATATTAGAGTATATATTATAACAGCAAGTTAAACTTATGTTCAACTAGTTTTCTTGCAATTTACTATAATGCTGCTAAATTATTATTATTATATATGGGTAAAAGTAGAAGATATAATCCTACAAATATTCAAGACAACAAAAATTCGTACAGCATAATTAGACAACAATGTTGCTGGAATAGCAAAAGATGTTTTTATTTAAAATAAGTTCATTTATGTACTCATTTTTTGCATTATTAAAAAAAATCCTCGGTAATTTTAATCAATTGCTAATTTTATTAATAATAGCATAAAATATTTATGCGTGTGTTCATTTCTCCGTAGCAAAAGCATACTGGTTTCCTTTTAAGATTTTTTTAAAATATTGTGAACTCATCATTTTTTAAGTCATTTCGAATATATCTTTCGAAATTTCTTAATGTACTTTAAATAATATAATTTTTGTTTTAATTCAGCGACTAGTTATTTGATTTTATTCCCTAAATTGTAGAAAGTATCATTTTTCAGGTTGCATAAGTCAAGGCGTTATAAAATTGAAATGGAAATTGTTTTTATTTAGATTTATTTTTAATAGATAAGCTCAGTGATTTAAAAAAACTAATAATTTGATGTAATATATATATTTTTAAAATATTATAGTTTATATAATATCATTGTTGGAATTTATTTAAATTGCTTTTCTGTAAAAGTTCACATGTGCGGTTCTCTTTTGTTCTGAAAAAGGTTGTGTTCAAAATTTTTATGGATACGAAATGGGAATATTCTTTGTATATTTTAATGCATATGATTTGGGTTATGGTCAAGTTCAGGCAGTAACGAAATGTCAAAATTTTCGCAACAGTTTTTTGTTCATCTGAAACCGCGACTTCTGCTATTTCGCAATCTTAAAATTTTTCATATAATATCGAGGTCGACTTTTGTTAGAATCAAGTTATAATTTGTCACTCCGGTGTCAGAGCGAAAAGGTTTGCTCTGATTGACCAAAGATTATTCCAATTTCAGTCTCCTCTGGAAATTCAACAGATAACTCTCATAAATCATGTGGCTACCTACCATACCACAAATTATTTTCCTTGCATACATATTTATTATAAATCCATATGTAGCGCACAAACATCCAAAACAGTAAACAAGTTTTCGATGCACATCCGTCTCAAAAAATTATAATGGAGTCGATACCACTCTTACTTTTATTTATTTTTATGAAATTTATTTATTTTTATGAAATTGTAAAATAAAACTTTAATTTTAATTTACTAATTCAAGATTTTACATATTTAAGATATGAATTTTTAATGTTGCGCATTGACTGCCATTCTGATGCCGCAACAACGATAATATATAAGTTTATATACTATTTAATAACTGCAGGTATCAATGCTACTATAATGCTTACCGGACTTTAGGTACGTTTTTTATTTGTCTAGCAGTAAACGCGGTTTTCCTGCTGACTTAGTTGCTATTATATTATTATTATTTTAATACTATACGGATTCAATCAATCACAGAGCTTATTATATTATTTAATGATTACAATTACGATGTATGTATTTTTTAAAGACTGCGTTAGAAAGTAGTCATTTTGTTAAGGATTTATTATCTATAACTTTTAGTAAATCAGAATCCAATTTGAAGATTAGTATATAAAATATTGCACATTTTTTAGAATTAATAAAAAGCGTTTTTAATGCAATTTAGAAAGGTTGTAAACTAAATTTAAACATTTTTATAACAATACACATTTTGAAAAAAAAGTGTGTTGCAAGAAGTGGACTTATAGTTTCGAAATATGTTAAAATGAAAGTATTTAGAACACTCCTATTATTGTAAAATCTGTCACTGTATTTTATGAATTTTTACTACAAAATCTAGAAATCTGAATTTCCTTATATACATTCGTTTTCTAATCCAAACCAAGCGAGTACAAACAAATATCAGAAGTCAGGACAAGGGAAGAAATTTTTAATAAGAGGGCAATATTCACTATACAGTTAATACTTTCATTTTAAAGAAATACTGCGACATATGAATTGATTTTTATCTTGGTCGAAAATATTTATTTTACGGCCCGAAATAAAAAGTATATTTTAAATGAATTGTTACTAAATGTATGGCATAATAAAACAACCCACACATGCGTTTTTTGAAAACGTAGTGTACTTAAAAATGACAGAAAAAATAAAACTAACATGAATAATATATACTTAACAGGCTGCTTAACTACTGCCTTGCAAAACAAAGTAAATATTTGTATTTGCCCAAGAAAACTCCAATATTTTGTGACTACTTTAAACCCAGTTTTACTAATCTAAGTTAAGGAGTTGTTTGTTATAAGGTGTCTCAAGTTGATTCACTTTTAGCTAATATAATAAAATACCACCTTATCAGTATACTTATAAGTTTAGATTCAGAATATTGTAAAATTTGTAAATTCTTTAGCTGTGAATATATCTAATATATTTATAAGAAATAATAAACATTTATTTGTTTTAATTTTAAAATAAGTAAATATAATATCCTGATGATACTTTCGCAATCCCGTGAAGTGTTACTTACGAGAAGAAACTAAAATCGACCTTCAAACGTAATTACGTCTTTCGAAGCGAGTTGGAGATCCTATAGAAATCAACGCTATTTTTTTTTTAAGAATATGATACACCAATTGTTTCATGACCAAAAATATCTAACTTGATAGTATTGTATATATCTTTTTTATTTAATTTAAATGACCTCAATCATTTGAGGCAGGTCAGTCAGACCCGGGTCAATGTCAGACGGATTCCTGTGTATTTGTGTGTGTCTACAAACAGGATGTTCATACACGTGCATCATATTAGGGGGAAGCCATCAAGGGCCTTCATTATTATCTACCAAGTAGAAAAGTTTTCTGTATCGTCTTTAACGAGAGAAAGTTGATTCGATTTTGGTCTTCTTTATTATTTAGTGGTTTATTTTTTTGACTTGGTACGTTGGTACCGTTAAAAATCGTTCTGAATTCTCTCAAGAAGTGTTCAACTGTTCCGGGATCAGATGATTTACTGATAAGAGAAGCGATATTGTTTATGATTTCGTGACCTGTGCTATAAGTTAAGCTACACTGCACTGAAAGAACAGTGTATTGAATTGGATATGAACTTTTACCTTTCGAATTTTCCAAATTTTTATTCCGCAAATAAAGCCCAATTAGCATTACTTCATATTAGTAATATTAGAAGAATTTAAATTACTTAGAATAAATAATGTTAGAAAAGGCTATGGCTATTTCAAAGAATCTAAAATTAATTTGAATGCATTGAAGCTCCTCACATAATTACTTCGTATTAAAAATCCAGACGTTGCTAACTACTTATAAAAACTTGAATATAAAATAATATACATAATAATTAATCGACGAACTAATATAGAATGAAGGAAGCCAGAAATAAACGTGATGTCATACAGACAGAGTTTAGTAATAAGGTTTGCGAACGCGCGCACAACGTTGTGGCCAGGTGAATGTCCGTACCGAACTAAAGATACCTTCCACCGACTATATACAACAGTGGACATACATATACATCTACAAGAACCGCGACCGGTGGAGATCTATGAGAAGAAACTCAACATATCCGGCAATATCCATCAACACAGTCAAACAGTGGCGGCGAAACGAGACAAATTAGTTGGAGTAACATAAACATAATTTGAAGAACCAAATATGAAAATTCAACTAAGTCATCCTTATTTATTCCTAGTTTACGATAGAAATAATGAAAATAAGCACTCAATAATATAAATAAATAAATATTAAAATCCTACCTTTCCATATCCGGACGGACCTCCATCAATGACATCTCTGCAACAAAAGAGTTCTATAAAGATAAATTTATTTTGAAAATAACTCATTATTTACATGTCCGAACATATAATATAACTACTTTTCCGGTTACCTGTACAGAATGCGGTTCCCAAAATATATGTTAAAATTCGTAACTATAATCTGAGCACGGTTTTCGTAGTAAAACAAGAGACTGTCAATTGCTCTTGTTCTTTAAAAATAAATGGATAAAAAACAAAAATGTGTATAAAGATTTAACTATAATTAACCAAGTCAAGAATTATTATATATTAAGAAATTTATTATTTTGAAAAAAATAAATTATTTATAATTAAAAATAAAATCAGCCTTAAAAGTAAAGGATAACATATTTACTTACATGCGATTAGGTTGGATGACACCACGTTGAGCCGTGGAGTCGTGGATCATAACTTGACCAGCATTAACCTCTTCACATTTTTCCCCAGATTTCTTCTCTTGGAAACTAAATATTCGATCCATTAACGGGCTTAACATTTGACTAGATCCTCCAAGAATATCGTCAATATTTGTGTGCCGTGATATAAATAGTGGTATTGTATTAGGACGTTTAGATTTTTGATCACCAGGACAGTTATCGTATGGAGATAGTCTGCCGGTTTCCGTTTCCCGAGGCATTTCCAGTCCTTCTGGACTTGCCCTATCCCCCAAAGGTTCCTCGTCTGAAGATTCCGAATCAGAAGAATCTAGTTTCTGGATTCCATCAGGAATATTAGGACTGCTCATGAGCCACCAAGCTTTTTCACCTGAGTCTTGGTGCCAAAGTTTATTTAACTTTGGAGAAGAGATTTCTTTTGCAGAATTGACTTTTTTCTTTTTTGATGATGTGCCTTCGGCGATTTCTTCTTGACAAGTCATCCACCAGGCGCGTTCACCAGAGTCTATATGTCGGATTTTGTGTAAACCTGAAAGATCTGGAGGACTCAAAAGGCTCAACGGACTAAGATTAGAAGAATCCATATTACTGTGGGCTGGATTTTGTTCTGATTTAGTTTTCTTTTCAGAAGTCTTACTAATTTTGCCCAACTTATGACCAGATTTCTTTAAACTAGAAATTTTGATCTTAGGGTTACTTTTATCTGAAAGACTTGCTTCTAAAGAATTTGTTTCCAAACTAGTTTTGTCCGAGGAAGTAATTGCTGGACTACCATCCGAAGGACTCCGAACTAACGAAATTTTATCTGCACTTTTGTTTGAAGTTTTAGCAGATGATTTTGCATCTGAAAGACTATTCTCTGAAGAAATATTAACCAAAGGTGTTTTCGCAGAAGCAATATTTGCAGAAGTACTTTTGATTTCTGATTTTTTGGTTAAAGAAGTTTTGCTTGTAGGCAATTTTTCTGATGAACGTCCATCTAATGACATGTTCTCCGATTGAGAACTCTTCTCTTCTGGACTCTTATCTCCATCCAACCACCATTCTACCTGCCCCGATTCATTCCGTCTTATCTTATAACAATGTTTTCCATCATTTACTTCAACCATCTTTGAACCATCATTAACCATTCTTTCGACGCCTTCTGGAATTGTAGAATTATCATTTAGCCACCAAGGCTCTTCACCCAATTCCTGCTTCTTAAATTTAAATTTCCCATCTTCTTTTTGTGGAGATACACGAACTTTTTGAACGTCTTCTTCTGTGGGAGAATCTAACCACCAAGCCCGTTCACCGGATTCAACTTTTTGTATAAATCTTCGTTTCGGAACTTCTGTTTCTGTATTATCTACCATCCAATTCTTGTCATATACTTCTTGTTTTGTTGTTTTGAAGAAGTTAGCGACAGGTGCCAATGCACGCATTATAAATGATTTGGCTTCAGCTTCGGTTTTTGGACCATCAGGTTTCACTCGAGGACTAGGAGGGGGTTTAGCTGGACGATCCAGTGATAGCTCATCTGCTGAAGACAGCAACATAGACGTTCTAGAAGATCCAGGACTTTTCTTTTTAGATTTCTGAGCGTCATCTTCACTACTACTCGTCGTAGAGCTCTCAGAACTTGGAGATCGTCTGTTTTCTAATTCTTTCGAAACTCTTTGCGGTAATTTTGAAAGGGAAGCACTGCACTTAATCTTTGAATTAGATTTAGACAAACTAGTATTGATTTCATTTCCAGTCGATGGTTCTGAATCAGAACTGACAGAATTACTTCGATTAGGTGAAATTTTTACTAACTTTCCATCGATATTCATATTCAATACCGATTTTCTGAAGTCTTTATTTTGAGTGAGTCCCATGGAATTGGCCGGTATAGTCTTGGCAGGACTTTCACTTTTTGGAACAATTGGCGGAAGTTGTTTTTTACTATTAGAAGATTCTGGAGAACCTTGTTTTGGAAGTACTGGAGATTGCAGTTTTGATTTGTCTGTAGACAAGGAACTAGATGATTTGGTTTTTAATAAATCTTTAGATTTTAGATTTTTTGCAGAATTAGTCCGCGGAATGGAATTCAAACTCTCTGAAGAGCTGCTAGATGATTTCTTCAAAATTTTCAATTTTTCTGGTTTATTTTTATCTAAGATATCTAAATTTTTATTATTACTTTTTGTAGCAGCAACAAGATCTGCAGTAGTTTTATCTAGGCTCTGCTCTGGACTTTTACTGTTACACTTTGAAGATGGAAATTCACCAGAACTTTTATTTGATTGTGAAAGTATTTTGGAAGAAACAGATGAAGAACTCAATTCCGTCTTATTTCTCTCTGAGAGATTCTTTGAAGGAATTGAACTAGAAATAGATGACGAACTTAACTCTGTTTGGTTTTTCTCTGAGAAAATCTTTGAAGGAATTGAGCTAGAGCTTAACTCTGTAGAGCTACGTTCAGAACTTCGTTCACGGCTTCTCTCAATACTTCGCTCAATACTTTTTGAAGCCATACTCTTTTCTGAAATACTTTCTGGCGCACTAGTTTTTTCTGATAGATTATTTGTAGGAACACTTTTTTCAGAAAGGTTTTTGGAAGGAACCACTTTCTCAACAGCATCTGATAGTGGTTTTTCTAATATCTTTTTATCTAATGAATTGTTTGAAGAAGTAGTCTTTTCTGAAACACTTTTAGCAGGAACATTTTTTTCTAAAAGACTTTTTGAAGAAGCGCTTTTGTATGAAAGACTTTTTTCTGATAGACCTTTTGGAGAAATATTTTTTTCTGAAATTTCATTCGAAGACACATTTTTTTCCAAAAGACTTTTAGAATTTACACATTTATCTGACAAACTTTTAGAAGGAGCAGTTACTTCATTCTTAGATGGAACACTCTTCTCACTAACACTTTTCGACACATCTAATTTTTCACTTATTTCATATTCCAAACCACTACCAATAGAATTATCTCGTGACCTTATCCGACTGGGTGTTGTTTCTTTTAAGCTGTCAGTTACCTCATGAGCTGTTGTATCTTTCTCTGTTTTATCACCTCGACTTGGTGTATCTTTGGTTTTATAGCTATAAGTTGAACCAGAATATCTGTTTGTTACTGGTGAGTAGCTAGCTCTAGGACTATTATATTTCAAATCCAAATAAGAGCTCCACGGAGCTGCAATTGCTGAAGCAGAACTTCCAAATCTGGAATACCTAACTGTATCATCCAAACGATCTGACTGCATTTCTTTGTCTAGTGTTGGTTTTCTTTTCTTTGGACGAGTTATGTCTTTTTGTAGAACTCTTGCCATATCAGCTCTTCTATTTCGAATAAATGATGAGTTAGAAGGAACAGTCGGTGAAGTACCTCGAGTTATTACAGTTATAGTTTCCATTTCTATTTCATCGTCTGTTTCTATTTCTGTTTCTTCTTCATCTTCTGAAGAATCTGAAGGAGTTTCTTTTTCAGATTTAGTAACTTTTGCAGCAGGTATAGATTCAGGTTTCATAATTGGACTTTTTGAAACAATATTTCGCAGATTATCTGAATGAAGAACTGGACTTTTTGAATTACGTAGAGCTTCATAACTGGGGGTAGGACTTTTAGCAGCATTTTGAAGAGCTGTTAATAAGGCGTCACGATTTCGTTTTTTTTCTTCGAAACTTGATGAAGTCGAAATACTCCGTGGTCTAGTATACGCTGTATATGATTTCTCTACAGTGTTCTTTGGAAGAAAACGACTATTTATATATTTATTCGAAGATGATAAATCTTCTTTCGATGAATGCCGACTAGTGGAATACCGAGATAAACTACAATCTTCTCGCGAAGAAATACTACCAGATCGACTAGAAACATGTAACTTTGGTTCTTCATCTCTTGAAGTAATACTCCCTGATCGACCACTCAGTGATCTTGGCTCTTCAAGTTTGGTATCTGCTCTTGAGGTACGAGTAGTTCCGTAACGAGAAGTTAAATTGCTCAAATCTTCTTTTGAAGATGTCCTGGATCCATATTTCAGGGTAGACGAAGCTAAGGGGTCCGGTTCACGACTTGTTGAACGCGTATAGCTTCTAGGGTAATGACGGTAATTGCTACTATCAGTCTTATCTCTATCAGTTGGACTAGGATCACGGGAACGAGCCCCTGCTCTGGATAGGCTGCGATATGAAACAGGCGGCGTTTCTTTTTTCTCAATCACGGATTTAATACGTGTCGTCAGGTCGGACCGACCTGAATAGGTTCCGGTATCTAAAATTATTAATCAAGAAATAATTCTAAAATACTATAAATTTAAATAACTTTCAATATTATAAATACTAAAATTGTATATATTTTAAAGCAACAAATACCAAATAATGAAAGCATATAAATATATTTAGTTAAATTGCCCGTAAAATATGAAAATGTGTATGTTTTATTTTTATGAATGTAATTCTCACGCAACAAACATAAGTTAATTGGTGATACATAAAAGTGAAGTTGAACATATTTAATGGTATTTAAACAACTAATAATTTTTAATCAGTATTTCTTAAATAATTGTAAGCATCTTCATATATTAACTAACTTGTACTTGGAGAATTGGTAGTAGAATATTTATCTCGAATCGATGTAGACTTTTCGGGCGCAGCATACTTGTCTCGAACAGTCGCTTTAATTTCTGGTACCGCATATTTTTCCCCTAATTTTTCTCTGACACTTTTCTCTGCTTTTTCCGGTTCTTTTGTCAAACTGGAAGTATATTTATTTGGTTCCCGCGTTGAAGAACTGTCTCGCGAGGTTGCGGTACCATAGGCGCCGGTGGATCCTCTATAGGACAATTTTGATGTTGCTTTTTCGGGTTCAGCTTTAATTTCAGCACGAGATGATGGACGGGAGGCTGTACCAGTTTCATACTAAAAATAAATATAGTGCTTTTTAATAAATAACATGTATATGCACCCACAATTTCACTGAATAGGAACTTAGCAAACGGAGCAAAATGAGGAAAAAGTAATATTTAATAGATGGCCAACCTTTGATTTTGTACTAGAAGTATCTGGTTTAGTACTTGATCCATAGCTTAAGCTGTTTTTGTTCCAAGGCACCTGGGAATAAATAATATAATTAACCTTACATAGTTTAAACATAAGTATTATTAATAAATATTTATATATATATATATATATATATATATATATATATATATATATATATATATATATATATATTTATATACCGATAATACTAATATATACTATTTAAATCAGTTGTATGAATTGTTACCAGTTTTGAAATTATAATGTTACTTATGATAATAAAATGCTCTTAAAAGTTTAGAACTTCTGAAAGCAAATGTTTTACTCGCTGATTTATTTTGGAATGCCTCTTTACAAATAGCGTTTATTGCTTTGCATATTCTGTCTTTTACGACAAATTACAATGTTTTGTTTTACTTCAAACGAATTTAAATGAATACAAGAGATATATTATAAACAAAATAAATGCATAAAACACTTT
The DNA here is from genome assembly GCA_944738965.1 of Nebria brevicollis. NCBI lineage: Eukaryota > Metazoa > Arthropoda > Insecta > Coleoptera > Carabidae > Nebria > Nebria brevicollis. The sequence continues at coordinate 2,014,939 of OX122906.1, forward strand.
TCTAACCATACCAGTCTTTATAGGCTTGCTAGGTAGCTAAATAATGAATTTATTTGGGAAAAGTTTATGCAGTAAAATATGGTGGCAGCATTCGAGGTCGAAACGACTACGAACATAAATCCCGATCTTGACGTAATTTAATAATATCACTTGTTAATTTATATATCCTATAGTACTTTATATGAAATTTATTGCAGTGTACTTATTGTTTATAAGTGGTATATTTTTGTTTTAATGATTGTATACTCAAGTGTTCATAATAAGCAGTTTTCATCCGTATATCAAAATCGAATTAGTATTCGGAAATGTATCTGTACTCATTTAGACAAGTTATTTTTTATCAGATATTTATTATATTTTAAACTGTTATTTCTCAATAGTAAATAAATGTAATATTATATATTTCTGTTTAGTTTTTAATTGTAGACGCATTCGTTGATAAGTCGTAGAGGTTGTTCACTTCGTATTCGCTGTTACGAATCTTGGCTCCAAAATCTTTTCCGCTATAGATCTAAATTTAAATTCGATCAAGCATTACTACGGCTGCACAATACAAATACTAAATCGTTAATCTCCTAAGTTTAAATTTAACATAAGTGTTCCTGGTACATGCATGTTGAAAACGAACCAAACGTTTTAATAAATCAAAATCATTAATTTTTGGTGCCTTTTCATAAAAATACTCAGACATGGAAATTTTTAATAAAATATGTTTAGTTCTCTTTACAGAAATACAGAAGAGCTTAAGAATTTGTTTATATGTTTGTAAAAGTATCAAAATGATGAAATTATTACTTTTAAAATTATAGAATTTTTGTAATTAAAGATTATATATTTTTATAAAATATTTGTAGATTTTATGTATAAATTTCGGTAGTAATAAAATATTGCAAAAGTTCAAGTTGTGTTTGGCACAAAAATACATTTGTTTATTATTTCGTGACGGTCTTTTTCTGGATGTATACACTACATTACAAAGACGATTTGTTTAGATATTCAAGTCCCATAATACCGCACAATTAAGGTAAATAATGCGTCTGTTTTGCATCTATTTTTAAGGAGTTAATATTATTCCGATCCAAGTTCTATTTTCGTATTTTACGTGGCGGAAAAACCTAAACCGTAAACGGCATCAAACATTGTTTTTCATCTATCTTATTTGCACATTTTTGCATGTGCATTTACTTAAGTACAGCTGCTGTAATTCGCGAATGATTGGATGTGACAGTAAAGCATCAAACTGATTTTAATTACGTGTGTGAGTGAAGCAGGTTGTTACTCTCTGTGATTGCTATTTGCAGCTCCGGCACTGGGCCAAATTTTTACCAACTCTATCGCCGGGTTTCCTCCTAGTCTTCTGATAGATGAGCCCAGCAAATTAATCTTCAAACAGCGCCGACCATATCTACATTATTTGTTTATTAATAGTGTGATCAAGTAATTAATATACTATTTGCATGCATACTAAACTGCAAGCCAAGTCTATACCCTAATTACATAAATAGATAATTAGTTAATTACATCATACATATCCTCAAAATAGGGTACCAATGGCTAACTAAATATTCTTCAATATTTGTATAAAATTATACTTGAAAGTGATAAAATAAAATTTTGTTTTTATATTGGTAATTTTTTTAATCCTGTCCATGCTATGCTCGATAGTCATAAAGTATAATTGACAGATGTCCCTATGTTCTCAAGCAGTAGGTTAAAATGTTAAACGAAATAAATTTGTGCGTGATTATGAATGTGTTGTTGATTTGGGCAAATCTTATTAGTTATTATAAGTTTGCAGACCACTCGTGATAAATGTCACGCAAATATATAATAAACAATTATGATTTAGTACAAATATATTGGATATATTTTAAAGAGTATAAATTAAATTATGCTTTATTAATTATTGCTCGATACACATTAATGTTTATAATAAATTTTTGCTATAATAGAAATTATTTTATTAATTAATCAAGTTTTTTTCCTATAAATTATTTTTCGGCTTGTGATTATTTCTTTACAAAAAAAAATGTTATTGTTATTGTATTGTAGTGTGAAGTGAAATGTGATGATAGTTCTTATCCCACATTTTTCTAAAACTGAATTTACACATTTCGAAATATTCTCCAATGTTCCTTTGCATCATCGATTATTTTAAAAACAGAATTATTATCAAAACAAATCAATCAAAATATACATATATTATAGGAGGTATTACCCACAATTGTACAGCCTTCAATACATTTTAACTGTTGTTTAAATATTGTCAAGCAGTAGTGCAAGTGTTAATGGTTGTTACATAAAACAGTAAAGCCTTTTTGGATATAATCCAAATTCTAGTGCATTAAATGAACGGTATTATTACATAACATTTTGACGTATGTCTCCCCGCCTACACGTAACACATTGCAACAAAATATTTTCGTATTGTTTTAATATTAAATTACATGTTTCGCAACAATAATATATACCATTTTTCTAGACAAGCTTTGAAGAAAACTCCAATGCTTCCGTATCTAGTTACTCTGGAATATGAACAATTTTTTTATGGACAATTTTCTCAAAAAAAAATGTTTTATTAATATTATTTTAGAATATAAATTTTAATTGTGTTTTTATTTTATTTACTATATCCCGAATAAACTACATTTCTTGTTGTAAAGAGGTAAAAGTAAAACAAGAAAATTAGTCGCTTAATTTTTTTCCTGCGCCAATTTTTATGTTACAAAATTAGATGACCTATATTTATAAAATAAATATATATATAAAAATGTCTGTATTATCCTCGATTTTAGTAAGTTATTGCAGGAATATCGGTTTTTCAGTGTATTTTTTTCATTGAACCGTGGGTCGAAAAGTGTGCGTGAGTATATTTTTATAATCGCTCGACCTACAAGATCACATTTTTATTTATATTTGCGACATTGGCAATGGCTGCGATCGTGCAGACACTTTTATATTATATTGTGACCTTTTCAGCAATTTATTTCAAATGTTTTCAAAATAAGTTTAACCTCAGTTAAATGTTTACTCAGGAAATATCACAAAAATGTACCAATTACAAGATTACTACTGTAATCCATAAATTTCTTATTTATGCTACCAACAATAATTGTTGTTAGCATACATTTAATAGAAAATCAGAAAATTTATATAAAATTAATTGTAATTTTCATCGTTAAATAACTTTAATTTTACGCGTAAATATAAAATAAACACATTTCTATTAATGTTAAGCACGCCTCTTCAGTTTCAATTTCCTTGGTCTATCTATACCTTCAGTATAAGTTTAGAACTAAATGTGTGTACACTACACCAATAATCGAAGATATATTTCGATAAAATAAATATTTATAGCATTAGAAAAATTTGCAGGTTTTTTTTATAAATTTTTAAGAAGCATTAAATTGAATCCTAATATAAATATTTGTAATATCGGAAAAATTTAGCAGACTCAGCATTAATATTCCAAAAAAACAGTAAATTTACATATCCTGTCTATAAGCATTTAACTGATTTTATTTTATACTTTACACCAGATCTGTAATTTTAATTTTTATTATTCGTTTTTATGTCGTCGCTATTATTTTTGTATTTTATGACAGATAAACAACACATGTTCCAAATATTTAAATATGAGTATCAAGTATTAACTAATAATACAAAATATTTAAAAGAAATTCTGGTTTAAGGAATAATGAGAGTGTGGAGTGACGTAACTATTATAGATATCATGTGCCTTTGGATGCACTCACGGATAATATGTCTGATAGTTATATGTATACACATGTCTTTTATGTTGTAAACACTATTTGATAGATGGAAGTGGGATGAATAGAAGATCTAACGCTGAATTGTTAAATGGAATGCACGCAACAAATATTAATAAATGTACCCTGGTTAACAACTAAACATAAGAGGTAATTTTTATATAGCACCAGCAAGACGGATTTCTTAAACTAACAACGTTAATTCACTAGCTTTATAACCGAAAAAAATAAATCGTAGAGTAAATAAAGGTTGTTAAGAATAACAAACAGAAAACAGAAGATGCCATCTGGTACAGGATAACCTCATCAAACTCCCCCTGAGTAATAAAACCTAATAAACATGTCTTCTGCTATTCTGTATTCTTCTGCTCCAGTTGATTCGATGATTATTTTTACAATACTGGTTAGGTTAAAGAAATGAGTCTGCCTTAATTTTTTTGTAGCTTTTTAAGATCTCCTCGCAAGAGCAGTACGTGCCGTGTAATTCTATTAACGGTTTCCTGTTTGATCCATCGGCATTTCCTGTCGGTGCCACTGTCGCGTCGGACCATGAACTCAAAACATCCCCCTCTGTCACGACTGATTTGCATAATTAGAGTAATTGTGAATGCTTTTTAAGACTCGCTAAGACTGAATTAGGGTGTGATTCAGTAGTCTTTCTCTTCTGTTTAGTCATCAAAATTTGCAGAACTAGTTACACATCTATGGGAAGCTTTACATGTAATTCAAGACGTATTCTTCCCAACAGTAATTCTTAATTTAACTAATAATAATTCATTCCCTTTGTTTCTTCTTTTTTCGGGATGAATTGGATGATTAAGTTAAGTCGCGAATTTTAGATCAAAAACCAATGTTTCTGATAAAACGATTGGTATTAAGGTGTTCATTAAAATTGGGATTGCAATTGTTTTACTATATTTTCGGGGGAAATTAGCGTAGCAAATTCGTGTGCATGATATATAAAGCAATAAAATGAACAACAGTAAAGTGCAACGTACATACAGTGTCATGTCAACATTTTAGCCTATGTGGAATGCACGTTGGTCGTTGTGTCCTGTGAGGCGGGAAGCATAGTGTATTTTTGTACACGAGCAAAGAAGCAAACGCGTGGTTCACAAAAACACATAACATAACCAAACGACTTGGTGTCGCTTTGCTCGTTTTGTTCAGTTCCGGTCTTTATTTTCAGCACCTATGTGTTTATCTATCTCACTCACATTCTCCTGAAATATATTTTAAAGCCATTCATTGATTATTATTTTTGCATTAATCTTAAAATATTAATTAGAAATGTACACATATTTCATACGCCACATATAAATAATTTATGCTTTTATTGCTTAATAAACTTGATAAATGATTGTTTGACATATAACAATCTGTTTCAAGTACACCTGCACAATAGTGTTACACATTTTCAAAATGGATTTTTGCCAATAGTACAATTATTTGGCCCTTATTTGGCAAGGATAATTCAAATATTAAGATGACTATACAAATACCTGTGGTTGCATCTAAATTATATATAAGCACACAAACTGTAAACAATAAATATCATTTTATAATATTTTACGAGCGTTATAATTTTATTTCTATTACTTTTCTTAGTATAAATATATATAAATAATTCTAAAACTAATAAATATGACATCAATAGCTAACGACTATGATAAAAAAAGCTCAGTAAAATAATATACTTAATAAAAATTAATCACAAAAATAATTTTCTAGAGATGACTATTTGAGACATTTCAATTAATGAAACTGCCTAAAAGTTTGTTTTTTTCAATCATTAAGTAGTGCAGTTAAATTTTATCCAAGCCTGAAGATCTAACAAATTTTGGTGAAGACCGATCACTTGTCTCTGCGGCTGCGTACATTTCGATCAATTTTTATTTTTAAGATGCAGTCTAAGCATCTTAAGTATCTATCGTAAGTGTTAAGGGCTACCCAATCCTCGAGACATGTGTCATAGAACATTTAAATAAATCTAGTTCTTTCAAACATTGTAAATAACGATCATGTTTCGTTGGTTTGATAGTTTTAACAGTACCACCCAGAGGAAACAGAAAATGAACACTGTAGCGTTGTGAAAAATTGAGATACTTTGTGACAGCAAAAACGCCTCTAATAATTTAGAGTTTATGACTGTTTTTCTATGTATAAATAAGTAATTATTCAAAATAGTACTTTTTCAATTTTTCAGTAAGCTCAGGAAGACAGTACAAAATTACCTTAACAGTAAATATACTTACATAATTATTTCTATAGGACGACATATTTCTTAATATATTTACAATATATTCGCATTACACCAAACATATATTTCACATTCGAATGCACTGGTATTTAATATTCGTAAGAAGGTACACACTACATTAATAAATTTATTTTTATATATATATATATATATATATATATATATATATATAAATATATATATATATATATATATATATATATATATATATATATATATATATAAAATATTGGTTTTGTAGAAATTCAGAATTCAGTTTTTTAGAATATATTTAAATTATGGCTTAATTAATAAAAAAATGATATATTTTTTAAATTAATAATTTATATAATGCGCCGAAAAAAAGTATGAAGGATTTATTAAATGAAAACAATTAATACAAAAAAAAAAATCAAATTATTAATTGATAAATCACTATGCATCAAAACAAAACTCGTATAACTTGAAGCAAGTTGCAGACACTTTAACACTGTTGACAACTTCACGCCTGTGCTATTACTGATTGAATTAAGCTGAACCGAATACAGAATACATGACGTTGCATACTAAAAAATTAATGTCTTAAATATTGTCGCAATGCACATAAAGCTACAGTTTAAAAATGCTATACAATTATTTGCATTGCATTCAAATGAAACTAATTATTCAGTTTAATAGTCTTGGACGTTGAACAAAATGTATTTTTCGAACACAAATACACGCTTTTCTTTCATATGTGTTTCAGTTTGTATGGCTATAAGTAACATATATAAGTATGCACGTCAGTATGTATGTCTCTGCATGTATGTATGAATGTTAGCATGTCTAAATATCTGCAAATTATGCCAGGCTATCTGATTATATTATATTTCTATATAAATCCATATGCGAAATATTATTATAAAAAATGTATCATATTCTATTAAGTATGTATGAAAGGATAAAAGAGATGTATTCATAAAGGAGATTAAAGAAACTACTTATTTTAATATTTAACATAAAATAAAGAGCAATTGCCAATTGTTTATTTTGAAATTAAAGGTGGTTGATTTACAATCTCCTTTTAATTTCTATAAATATTCAAGTAATATTTCATGCCAAAATATATAATTGCCCACTTCATCTCAACGTGCACGTGAAAGTAGTAATTTTCAGTTAAATTCAATATTTCAGACCCTAAAAGTGATTTCGTAAACAACAAAATATAAAAACAACTTTTGCTTTAGTGCCAAACTCCAGTTCAAATAATCAATAAAATTGCACCAATATCAACAAAAATAGTGTGTACCTTTAATACGCGGTAACAATCGCTCCACTACACCCACAATATTATTTATAAATCATTCACAATCACAAAAAAATATCGTTAAAAAAAATCGAGAAATTTTCGTAAAAATGATCGCACCAAAAATATATAAGACAGAAGTTAGAAGACGCCGGTATCAACTAGTTTCTTAGCATCGCGACGCTAAGCGTCTGTGCCGGTAGTTCACCGTCGGTCACTACCGAAACTAGCCGATTTATTTTTAGAATTACCCATACATACATATGTACATACATTCATATGTACATACATACATCGTATGCATTCCCACAAGCTATATAAACACTAAAAACGTTTTTTCCCGTTTTAAAAAAAGCGGTAAATATAATACTCTTGTGTGAAGTTTTATGGTTAGTTACTTGTCGAGTGAGACATATATGTTTTCTATCAATTAACTAAATATAGCGAACATAGAACCAACGCTAAATTCAAGACAAGCAAAATGTCTATTTCCATCAATGGGATTGCAGAAAACCATTAATATAAATTTTACTGTTGTGATAAAAGATATATTTACCGAGTATAATCATTATTCTGTAAAAAATTTAATAATAATAAATATTTGATGATTTTTAATGTATTTTTATGTATTCCTGAAAAATATATAATGAACAGATAATTCATAAAAATGGAAAAATGTTTTTAAATCAAATTAGCAATTTCCAATGAAACAATTGTCGAAAATTGTTGTGTACCGTTTTAATTATAATTGTATAGATTTTTTTCTAATTTTGGTTCGGTTTGAAATAAATTAGCAAGGAAATAAACCTTTCCTAAAATTTTAAATTTTGGAAATATCTTTATCTCAAAGTTACCTTTAGTGCCATCTTCTTCAAGGAACTGAAGCACAATACCAGAAATCTTCGTTGAATCTAATAGATGGACATCGCAGGTCGGTGCTGAAATTTGTCAAGCTATTTTAAGAAAACTACGTCAAATTTCAACGAGTCCTGTAAAAGCAACCAACATCTCAAGAAAATCAAGTTAGTTGCTGACTTATGAATCGAAAATATAGTGAATGAAAAAGGTTTTAAAAATATTTCAATACTATTTTAATATTGCCCAGATGTTCCATGTAAAATCCTAATTTACCTTAAAGCAAAAGGTATTATATTTCAAAGGGCTATTTTAAGCAAATATTTATAAGAAAAATCGTCCAATGCATCTTGTATATTTGTATTTATTTCAACAAAAATAAATATTTTTAATTAACGATTATTATTATTGCTGATAAATATACGTTTACTTTAAAATAAGGCGACAAATATTATTTTATGCATAAAATTATTTGTAGTAATATCAATAATAAACAAAAAAGAATTTTCGCCATTTTATTTCATTTTCTATTGGCCCAGTTCTGGTCTATTTTAAGATTAAAGAAAAGGTAGCAGAAATCCTTGAAAATTATAAACTATTTTATTGCGGCTAAAGAATTGTTTTAATCAAATAATTTAACCCTAGAATGCAATCATTTCAATAAATTTTCATAACCAGTTTTTATTTTTTTATACCAAAATTTAATCAAATAAAGTTTCCGAAATCGAAATTACTACGAAAATATCCGTTTTGAGCTTCTCTGAATCGTTTCTATTTTCACAATGATGTATGCCTGTGTGTCTATTTGTGAACGCTCTAGCTCTAAAACTGTGCAAATACGAAATATCGAATTTATGATTTGTATACGTTCTTTTTGTGTCTCGAAAATAGCTGCACCTACAAAATTTAATGAAAATTTTAATATTTTAAACATCTGTTTCCTAAAAATTGTGCAAAATATAAGAAAAGCACGATTGAAATTCATTGATTTTCTTCTTCCCTATAAAACAAAAATTAAAACAAGACTGACTTATACTGCGTATAAGAAGGAAAACATTAAAATTTTTATTTGAACATGTTGTGCTCCAAATGGAAAATATAATTCTAGAAAACTATTTAAAACAGGTCATAATCTCTATAAATAATCAAACAAAAGAAAATAACAGTGGTCCATATTCATGCCCAAAAATAGGACCAAATTCAGATTGATTTAAAAATACACCCACGAAATATGTGACTATGTGTATACATCACTTGTTTACATACGGATAGATAATTTTATTGCGATTACAGATAGGCTGAATATTGTTATATTTATAATCGTATGAGTTTATATAAACAACGTTACAGATAGAATATTTTAGAAATTTAGGTCTACTGAATCGTCCCAAAATTTCAACTCTTGTTATTTGAGTCAGAGAAGAGGCATTTCTACCTGAGTGGGTGTTGGAACTCAGCCAAACTTGACTATCAGACGATTCCTGCATTTTCTGTTGACTTGGTTTTTAAATTTTAACACTTTCCGCTCAAAATAAAATACATGGAACTATAAGTCGATTGACTTACAAATAATAGTGAAATCTCATACAGCAAAATGTGTCAGAAAACAAATTTGTTTTCTGACACATTTCGAGAACTTAGTTCCTGAGGATGTATAGAAAATTATCAGTATGACCATTATATATTTATCTATAGTTATACATTTAATGAAAAAAAACTCTAAATAAATAACATTTATTGCTATTTCAAATCTTTTTTCTTGTACTATTTGGTGGAGGTGCACAGATCATGACACATTTGTTGGAATTGTATGAAACTGTTTGCGTATTTTATGAAGATATGTGCAACTCTAATCCGAGCAAGATAAATTTAACTTTAATTACAACGTCTTGATTAAATAAATTACCTGTAATATTTGACGTACAGGTGCAAGATGCATCCAGGAATAAACCAATTATTTGCTTGAAATCGTGTTAAATGCAATATAGAGTTTTTGTCTATACCATGCCAAAATCATAATAACGCATATAATTTAGTTAAAGTAGAATTTAGGTTAACATACAGATTCTCGTTGAATATTTGTAGAATTCATTTTAATTAGATTCACAATAAGTTTTGAGGAAGTACTAGTTTATAATCGAGTAGGTTTTATTGGCAAAGATACCAATAGCATGTCAAATATTTTACTGTACATATATTTATGTATTTAGAGCGATAAATAACAGGGTATGGAGTCTGGTAAACTTTTAGTATTTACTATCAAATTTATTATTATTAAATAATATTTGTCAAAAAATTAATAAAAGCACTATAATATCAGCATAAATATATGTTTGTTTTTTATTTACCATAACCTTATAAGGACACTGATTGAAAAGTAATTACAATACCCACCGAAATAATGTTTTTATTTCGTTTGAAATAGTTTTTACAAAAAACATATTTTTCTATGGACTTTCAACGTTTTTTTATAGGGATGCATTTTGATTTCTCTAGTACTATTAATTAAGCCATAACAAAAATTTCAAAATTATTTTGCCTTTTCTTTTAATCTAGAGGTATGCAGCAGCAGCTAAAGAGATCTTCTTGCATTGTAGATTTGGTAGTGACAGTAAACAGATCATTAGACATTTAATAAAAAGAATTAAAAATCTTTTCTTATTAATGACTATTTTGACACTAGTCCATTCAACTCTTCCAGTAACTTCATTCAACATATATGTTTTATAAAAAAACAATAAGCTATCCCTAATATAAAATCAAAATTGACGGCTATGAGTAGCGCAGACTACCGAGCAACGCCGATCTTGTTTGATCTTGTAAGTGTTTGTGTGTTATATTTGGGTAGTGTTCAGGAGCAGAGCGGTGGGGCCCTATCTCAGATTACTAAGTGGGGGGATCCCCGGGCCTTTTATAGCCACGAGTCGGACACCGGTAGACGCCCGTCGCGGCGACGGCATCAGGCTCACCTTGCCACTCGCCGCCGCACAAATTATTTTACCTGGCCGATACCGCTGCAAGACTATGCACACCTATGCAGAAGGCTTTGTACGGTGTATTTCTGGGCGTTTAGGCAGTATTTAGCTGCGGTTTGCTTAGACACAAGTACCGGAATAGACTAAGTTATATATGCGGCTGTTCACCCAACTGTCCTGTATATATCGTCTGTTTCGTGAAGTATGTGGCCTACAAATTTTGGCTAGTTGTTTATCTAAACAAACTTATAAATATTGGCTCTGCTTAACGTAATTTTAACAACTTTTTACTATCAACATTCTTAGCGCATAGAACAATAATTAGGTTTCACCGGTTTTTAAAAAAACTTTAACTTTAAAAGCTATAAAATACATTTTTTTTTCATCTATTTGTCAGAAAATTACGATGAAACATAATTTTTATACAATATTTTTTATCACTGTTATTTAAAAATGTAATCATGCCTGAAGATAAATTAGTGCTAAATTTTGTTTTGATAACTCATACTTGAGACTAGCACCTAAACATAAGCAACCTGCGGTGTTGTTTTGAAATATAGCTTAGGATAACATAAGTATTCATTTAATCGAATTATATGTCAATTTATTCATGTAACAATGAAATCATCATTTTCACAGTCTTTGAGCTGTTGAATTTTCTCTCTTTCATTTAACGAAATTTGTCACTATTTACAATACGCGGAAAAAAAGCAGCGGACAATAGTAATGACATTTTTTGGCTACAAATGTGACCTATTTTTATTCTACGAACTCGCATATGAATTTGGCTTCTTTATTATAACATACCAGAAAATATATCCTGCAAGAAGCTTTTGAGATGTTTGTTTTGCATTTAAATATGGTTTATTTATTTTTCTACTATTTTGGGTTTTGAAACATGCGCTTCTTCGCATGTGCGAAATGCTCTAAAATTGCTAATTCAGTACAATAATAAACTTATTGGTAATAATTTTCGAGTGGGATTCAATTTTTTCGTACTGTGAGATAGAAAAAGTATGAGTAAGCTTGCAATTTTTCTATTAATACTCAATGCCATTGGAACTTATATTTAGAATTACTACAACCAAGTTCCTTGCTTTTTGTTTCAACATCTGAAGCATTCACAATTTTTTTCGAGAACACAATTCAACTCAATGGAATTGTTTAACCTTTCGAAACCAGTATGGTTCAAATGGCATCATGCATTTCTATTTTATTAGTATATGGCATAGAAAACCATAAATGTCTTATTGTTAAGTAGATATTTTTAAATAAAATTTCTATATTTGTCCTCTAAAGATTTTCAAAGCATTCAAACCAAGATCACAGACCGTATTTATAAATTATAATCCTTGGCGTAGAACATCTGAGGAGTCTTAATAAAGTTTACAATCAGTAAAAAAAATGAAACTGTTAAGATTCATACATTTGGGAATAACTTAAAAAATAAATCTTAATAGCCCAAATATAAGACTAGAAAACTGTTTGTACAATCTATAAGCTCTATATATAAAGTAATAAGCAATGTTGTATGCGTCTATATTTAATTTTAAGTTATCAATTGCGCACTTAAAGGATTCAGTTGTATGCAAAAGAGGAGAAAACAATTTTTTGTTTTTAAAGCAGAAGTTATTTAACTTCTGCTTTGAAATTGATGGTTTTATTTCAAATATCTAATTCAAATAATAAATATAAAAAATATGAACATGCACGGCTAAATTAGATATAAAAAACATCTATATTTGTTTTTAATGTAATTTTATAATATGGATTTTCTCATATTTAGCATAGCGCACATATAAATAACATAAATATGAGCGATAATATAAAAAATATTCCCTGCAACTCAAGCTGAGTAAAAAATGCAAATATGCAAAATTCAAAAAAATCCTCATCCAAATTCCGACATTCTTAAGTGATGCATGCGCACTAGTGTGTTGTGGTTTTGCGCTTGCGTCGAAGTAAAATAAGTGTCTAAACTGGTACGCGTCGCGACGCGCTCATCATACGAACGACTCAGCGTCCAGAATTAAGGCGACGCTTGCACGCCGGTTTTCTGACGAGGTGCTTTTTTGGAATCTCCGCTCTTAGCAGAGATTTATATAAGTGATTTGTGTTCATCACTAGCTAGTACAGCAGAAAAGGGATTTACTCAGAAAAACACTTCGCAAAGATGTCTTCCTCCCAGGTGGCAAAGACCTCCAAATACACGTACCGATCGACGGGCGGAGGTACCGCTGACGTCAGCATCGAGTACAGTGCCGATCTCAGTGCCCTCTCTCGTCTCGAGGTATGTAATAAAAAATATATATTTTCATTGAAAATCTACCCTTAATTATTACTGAAAAAATCAGTTTTTGTACATTACACTCAAATTATTTTGAACAATTCTATATTTAAGTTTATCTATTCCATATTCAACACTCCTTCTAGCTTGTAAATAGACTGTTTAAATTTTAAATAAAATTGTGTTTTCTGTGACTGTGTAGTGATTTTTATTGCGTCAAAATAAGTGACAATGTTTTGAAAAAAACTATATTTCGTAAAAGGATTAAGTAGTGTACACAAAATTTGGAAAATAATTTATTCTTGAGAACAATTTTTGTAAGGAATTACTTCTTGTGCCATTTACAAATAATTTTTTTGTACTACACATAGACTTACAATTTTTTATATCATTATTAATTGATAGCGAAATCAATTAATTAAAAATGTGTTCCGCTTTATCTAACCTACTTCAAGCTCTAAAATTCATATATGACAATTACGTAAATCTATCGCAAGTGTCACATTTAGTGCTGAATTAGTTGAAGACAGATTGCTCAATGTAAAAATAGACACATTTGTTATATAAATTAGGTCTATTTCGGCCATTAAAGTAAGAGATTTGAAATTCTCAGAAAATAAAAATTATTTGAAATTAAATTCGCATTAAATAAATGTTTTGATTATATTATATTTATTTATTATACATCCTTGGATGGTGGTTCTTGCCACCTTCTTTTATAATTGTTTATAAGGTCACTAATGATTAAAACGAATGTTTAAACAACAAAATATCACCGTTGAATTACCTAACAAAGAAAAATGTAGTTCAACTTAGGTACCGAATTTCTTAAAATAACCACGCTCTATTTTTCGAGTTTAAGAAAATTCCAGAACTGCAAATTGGTGCCAATTCGCAAATGATACGTGTTAATAGACAACAAATGAATCGTACTATAACTATAATACTCAATAAATAAACCGTAACATAATAATCAACATATAAAACTGTAATAATATTAAATAATTTTTGTTTTTAGGACAAAATCCGTCTTTTGCACGAGGATCTCGAAAGCGAGAGGGAACTTCGTCAGAGGGTAAGCTATAAACAATATTTTATCGACTAATCACAAAATAAAACGTCCATACTTATTAGATTTTACAACGAATTTATATTTTCGCGTCCTAGTAGTAGCTGTCAATAAGTATTCATATGGATTATGGCGCTATAAACAAGTGACAGTTACAGCGTAGTAAAACAGCTTTAATTTTGATTTCTAAATTCAAAAATAAATTTCTTAATTTCCAATTAAATATTTTATCTACTGTCGAACCAAAACATTAAAAATATCTCACATAGATACTAAGAGCAAAATAATATCAATATGATCCAAATTGATCTTCAGTCATTTCAAATGATTTATTATACGAATATATTGTCGGAATGTTCAAAAACTAATAATATACTAAATATTTATTATATTTTCTCAATGTTTATTTGGGTGAAATGTGTCATTTATATATTTTGATACTTTGGCCATAATATCTAAATTTGTTACTATGAATAAATCAGTGACTCATTTGATTTGACATATATTTTTATAAGCAGTTTTTGGAACATGTAGAAATAGAGCTTCATCTCCAATAAGTGTATGAGTCGATTTGGCTCATTGCCAAAAAATCATAAATGTTCTTACAGATCTTAAATATTTTCCGCGAATATATTCAATATTAAAAATCTTTTATAATACATTAATAACGACGAAAATTAAATTTTTGATAAAATTACTCAAATATACATCTTAGATATGTTTAAAGTTCTTTTATGAATGGTTGCTTTACTGTATACTGAATATATAGTAAGATAAGAAAGATTAAATCAGACCAACAGACTGTTGAAGTTTGCATGTATTCGTTTGGCTCCTCTAGTCTTTGAAACAACGCTATTTCTGGCTCACAGCATTACTCCTGTATTATACGTAACACGAATGTTGGAAATACCAACAAAAATTCTTTCTAAATCTTAACAGATGCCTTTAAAATAAAGTAAATAAACAAATAATAAGTAAAGCAACGTCAAATAATATGACATTTAACAAACATGTCATCTACAAGTAATATCTTCACTTCAAAACTGTTTAAAATTCAATAATATGACGATTGTTTTATATTATATTTGTTAGATAAATAAACATTTCCAATTGTTTCTAAAGAAATTAAAGATGGTACTTTACGAGCTACTTTAAAATGTCATGTTTGTAGTGTTTGAAAGTGTAAAATTTATAGCTATTTATAGAAGTAACAACGCACATTGTCCACTCTAAATTTAGCTTATTACTCAAATAACATTGATATAATAATAACTGTTGATATAATAATAACTACTGTACAATTTTGCATATGAGATGAACAGTATCTTCACTATCTGAATCATTCGGACAAATTTAGTTACAGGAAGCGTATTCTGAATATACACACCGTATGTAAAGCGAATATATTTTTGTATACATAAAAAGGATTCTATTTTCAAATGGAGTCATGTTAAACAGATTTCATTAATGTGCATTATGAAAAGAAAACTAAAAAAACATTATGACTGATTTATCTTAATAATATTTCTAGAACGTCATATTCCTACGTTATGCTAAAGCAATATTACAAGAAGTATTATTTATATACACTATTAAAAAGTGAAATAAATGTAGACAATATTGCTAACATAATAATTAAATATTTTTATTATAATATATATAACTTAAAGATGAATCTGCACAGTAAGAATTATTTGTTTTTTTTATAGATCGAAAGAGAGAAGGCTGACCTAAGCGTGCAAGTGATCCAACTTTCCGAAAGATTAGAAGAAGCAGAAGGTGGAGCAGAAAGTCAGGTAACTAAATCATTTAAATCTTGATTTTATACAAATTATATTTTGTATTATTATTATTATCTTAATATGCAAATCATCATAAATTACATTTATCTAAATCTGGTGTATGAAAATAACCAGTTGGTGAAGAAGATATCAAAAATTTATTTACTTACTGACAAAAAGAAGAATATTAAATATATATAGGATCGTTAAAACGTCAGGTTCCATAGACAGACGCTGTTAATATTTATGTTAGTCAAAGATAAAATTTTAAGTTAAGACGAAACACAACTTATGAGTTAAAGTTTTTGGTTGACACTTTTAACAATATTTTTTACTTTACTAAGAAGAATTTTTTTTATCGTTGAATATGGACCACACTTTTAATTTTTTTATTTTTTCATAACAAGAATGTAGTAAATTTATTTTTATTGCCAAAAAACTAAATTTTAAAATAAATTTGTTTAAATTCGATTGAACCAAAATTATATTTAAAAAATCTAAATAATCTAGTTTATTATTATTTTAACATGAATAAAATTTTCTATATGTTTATATATATATATATATATATATATATATATATTAAAATATTTACATACCTATATCATAATTGTAATTATATTTACGGATATACCGATTAATTAATATTCATAGCACTTGCAGAGAAATCTATTAGACCGGTATATTTGTACAGATATTATGTCAATTCTGTTTTTCTATGTAGTTAACAGATTCGAATAAATTCTATGGATAGTTTTATTTTCTCTGTAATAATTACAGATCTAATGTATATGAAATCTATTATTATTTAACTTAAAAGATGCAATGAACCCTTCAAAGGAATGAATATAGAATTATATGCAACGATAATATTTATTGAAAAATACTAAATTCAACACGATATTTTTTACTATTTAATATTTGTAAGCTTTAATCGTAAAAAAATCTGTATGCTCTTTATAGTTAATTAAACACAATTAAATGTATACGGCATATACAAATTCTTATAAGCTACAAATTCTCAAATGTAAAATATTACAAACAGATCGAATCATCTGATAATTTAAATTGTATTGATTTCCTACAATATATGTATACATGTTTTGTTTTTGTTTAAAGTTTGAAATTAACAAGAAACGTGATACTGAACTGTTGAAATTGCGTAAACTACTCGAAGAAGTCCATCTTGAATCTGAGGAAACATCTCACATTCTCAAGAAGAAGCACCAAGAAATCATTGTTGACTACCAGGACCAAATCGACCAGTTATCCAAAGCTAGAGGCCGGTAAGTGGCATTTCAGATAAATCTCTAGATAAATCTACATCAATCAAACACTATATCTTATTTGTCTAAAACTAAAAATACCCACAGAGGTAAAACAAAAATTCGAATTCCGTTTGGCTTGCAGCCAGCAACAGCAACAAACGTTATATGTATGTATGTACGTATGTATAACATGATACTACCTGCTCGGGCTCTCATGGCTGAATTTTCCACGCTAGTTGGCTTCGCAGCAAAGTTATTCTCGGTATAAAACACTCCGTAACACACACAGAAATATCCGCCAATAAATTATCAGTGTTATAGGCGCGCGAACATATTTTATTACTGTGTATTTTACATGGAACTGTTCAATATTTGTCTTAACACTCTGGTGTATGTATGTACCTACACTATAACACTTTTACATTCCATACATACTTTACAACAAAAATTACTATTTTACGTAAATATCCTAGTTTTCCGAAATATTGAAAAACTCACATATGCCAACCAGAGAACAGTATTACAGGATAATTTTCCTCTATCGATCATTTCCATTAAAATGTTAATTAGCTGAGAGTTCTTAATTTTTATCTGGATTGAAATATTGATAGAGGAAAATTACCCTTAAATCATTATATACCTAATTTCCAATTTCTTCTCATGGTACAAAATATAAATTTGACCAAAATGGAATAACCACAATATATATCCTCTAAAGCAAATAACAGATTTTGAAAAAAACATCAAAAAATATCGAATATCTGATTCAAATTTCAGTCATAAAATTTATTAATATTTCATTGCATCTAAATCATTTTTTATTTCTTTTACAATATAAATTATATATTATTAATATAAATAATGTTTACATTATATTTAATGTGTAAATTTATTTGGCCTGTTATTAAAATTTATAAAATTTAAATGCAGCTTTGTCCGATGACCCTTAAGTGTCTTGCATTATTCCATGTTGGAGGAGGCAGTGACTCCCCCTGTCAAGTAGTGCTACAATATTTATATGTTTTCATATTTGTGTCAAAATTTTATTTTTAGATACTTATTTATGTATGCTTCATATTTATTGTCATGTGCCAAAAAAACAAGCATTTGTTATAATAGAAATGCTAAACATTCCAAGGCCTTAATTATTTTTAACACTTGAACTTATCAGAATTACGTGAACGGTTAAGCTGAGCTTTCTCAGTTAAATGTAACTTTAATTGTAAATTGGGTAATAATTGGATGAAAGTATACACCTATTATTATTGGGCCATAAAATGTGTTTCGTGTGAATGTTTTGGCTCTGGTTAAACGCGTGCTTGTGACTCGGGTTAAGCCAGTACTAATAAGGCCACGCTGCGTTTAAAAATAACTGCAACGTCCAAGATTCTGACACTGATACATACAGCTCCCGGCTCTGAATTCTCATTATTAAAAATTTGATTTTATTAATAAATTTAATTAATTGTATCAATATTCAAATTGTACTTTATTTATTTTATTATCAAATTATACCATATAGGTTTTCAGTCATTACCAATAGTCCTTAATTACTTTCATAACCATCTTAATAAGTATTATTGACTTATTTTTAATGTACTTATCATGACATATTTTTCCTGTTTAATTAACTTAAGTATATGGATTTGAGACTCCTTTGTATTGACAATATTTTGTTTATTATTTTAAAAATAAATTTAAACAATGGCTTGCCAAATTGAAGCTCGGTCGAGTAATTTCATGTGTATGTTATCTATTGGTACTTTTAGTTCAAAAATAATTTAATATTGTGTTTAAGTATCCTATCTTTCATTCTTGTGTTTAAAAATGCATTTTCTTTTTCGTAAATATAAATTTACTGCACACATAAATGTTTTACGATGCATTTTATAGGATATTAACGAGAAAATCAAAAATAGATTTATGTAGGTTTTCTCGAAAGTTATTGTTTGTTTAATTATATGCACTGCATAACTATAGGCATTTATTTTTTGGGCAGTAGGTTACACACAATATTTTAGCAGTAAGATATGCTAAAATTGCTGATACAGACCTTTTTTATTAATATTTGTTTAGATTCTCTATTTTTGTTTTGATGTAAGATAGTTTTAAAGAAAAAATTTACTAACGGTGAATTTGTTTCACACATGCATAGATTCCCCTTTTTGGTTCTCTGTGTTACAATACTTATTATTCAATTTCTTCTGTTATAGATCTGAAAAGGAAAAAAGCAAATTCCAACAAGAAGTTTATGAACTCCTGTCTCAAGTAGAATCCGTGAGCAAGGAGAAAATCCTCATCTCTAAACACAGTGAGAAACTCGAAATTTCCATCTCCGAATTATCCATCAAAATCGAAGAACTCAACCGCACCATCATCGACATCACCTCCCACAAGACCCGTTTAAGCCAAGAGAATATCGAACTCGTCAAAGAAGTCCAAGACCTGAAGGTCAACATCGAGAATGCCATCTACCTGAAGAGCCAACTCGTTGGACAACTCGAGGACTCTCGTCGTCGTCTGGAAGATGAAGACCGTCGCCGTACCACCCTGGAAGCTACTCTTCACCAAGTTGAAATCGAACTTGAATCTGTTCGCGTTCAATTGGAAGAAGAAAGTGAAGCCAGGTTAGATATGGAAAGACAACTGGTAAAGGCCAACGGTGATTGCCAAGTATGGAGGAGCAAATGGGAATCTGAGGCTCAAGCACGTGCTGAAGAGATTGAAGAAATCCGCAGGAAATACACCATCAGGATCCAGGAACATGAGGAACTCATTGAATCACTTTCCGTCAAGGTAAGAATTTTTGAAAAGAAGTAAAACAAACGTAATTCAAACATGTTTTTATCAGCTGGTAATAGTTTAATAATAACTATTGTAAACATATCATGAACTTGGATCTTGCTTGGAAACTAGAATTGTATTTGAAATTCCATTGAGTTTATTCAACATCTAAATTTAGGAAATTTTAGTCACAGTTTTATTTTTACCACTCAATTATTATTTTGCAAACGTTTCTTTTGCATAACGTTAAATTAAAATAGTTCAATTTATTACTTAATAATTGAATGAAAAATGTACAGAAATATTTTCTTGTATTCCGTAAATTGAAAAGGCAAGAAAATGGAAAACAATTTATGCTTTTTTTTAATGTTTTTCGATATATTTAACAATTAATTTGTTTTTGTTCAGTGCAACAACCTCGACAAGCAGAAGTCTCGTCTTCAAAGCGAAGTCGAAATTTTGATCATTGACTTAGAGAAAGCCAATAACACCGCCCGGGAATTGCAAAAACGTGTTGAACATGTCGAACGCATCAACATTGAAATCAAGACCCGCTTGGATGAAACCATCCAGCTGTATGACC
Source organism: Nebria brevicollis (assembly GCA_944738965.1). Taxonomy (NCBI): domain Eukaryota; kingdom Metazoa; phylum Arthropoda; class Insecta; order Coleoptera; family Carabidae; genus Nebria; species Nebria brevicollis. The sequence goes on from OX122906.1 coordinate 2,035,835, forward strand.
AAAGCCAACGTGACTTGCGCACCAAGCAAACTGAAGTGCAACGTCTTCACCACGAAGTCGAGAAGACCCGTGAACAAAAGGATCAATTGGCTCGTGAAAACAAGAAATACGCTGGTAAGGATCAAGATCTTTTTCATATTGAATCCTAAATAAATTTAATAATTCATGCAATTTAACAAACTAAAATAAACTATTTCTTCCTTCCAAATGTTGATATTTAAATGCATATGAATGTTTTTTTTTTTCTAGATGATCTCTCTGATGCCCGTAACCAATTGACCGACTTGACCCGTCGTCTCCATGAATTGGAATTGGAATTGCGTCGTCTGGAGAACGAGCGCGAGGAATTGACTGCTGCTTACAAAGAAGCTGAAGCCGTAAGTTTACATTTATTTATGTAATTTCTATAAGCATTTCAAAAATGTACATTACAGTACATTATCAGAGATTTTAAATTATATACAATTCTTAAAAAAACTTTTAAATTTCCTTATTTTAATATCTGTTTGAGCTTTCCCTCTAACGAGAGTTAGATTTTTATTTTATTTTTCTTGTGGTTATTCAGGGTCGTAAAGCTGAAGAACAACGTTCTCAGCGTTTGGCTACCGAGCTCGGTCAGTTCCGTCATGAAGCTGAACGTCGTCTGCAAGAGAAGGATGAGGAAATCGAATCTATTCGGTAAGCATTTACTTTATTTAAGCGATTTCTATTCATGAATCACTCAAAATATAATTCAACAAAACATATACACCTAACATGAAAAATTGCAATTTCTGCTTATTATATCATAGAATAGTAGTGCTCGTGCAACTTAGTATATTAAACCCATCCTACCATATAATTAGAACAAAATGAGCCAAGTACATTCGCCGAACCAAAGATCACCTATTGCGGCAATCTTATAGATAAATTAAACGTTGATAACTCATTCGTCGGGGGGCAGTAAATGTTAATATCGCCAGCAATACAATTTGGCAGTCATGACATTTGGCCAAACGAAAAAACGCCTTAAGTAAAGGTGCCATAAGGCACAATTTGTATTTGGCATCAAGCAAATTTTATACTAAAAATACTCCCAGCTGATATTGCAATACGCGTTCTTTATCGTTGAATGTAACAGTACAAAAACGTAGTACTAACTTGCATCTAGCCGAAAAATATCGTGTATTAAGTTTAAGAAATAGGGTATCGCTTCTGAATACAACTAGTTCAAGATAGTGCTCTGGAAAGTCCTAAAACACTATTTGTTAACATATTATGGCGCTAGTGAAAAGTGCAAGAAAACAATGGAGCAAACCTCCGACAACTATTTACGAACACAATTACGGTGTTGGGATGAACTTTTATCAGCCAATGATCGCTTATATTGATTCGAAAAAGGCCAAGGGCAAAATTGAATATCCCCACTTACCATACTGCAACGAACGTGGTCTCGAAAAATATCATCCTCGTAATTTAGTAAAAAGTTACTCGCAAGCTGATTTGAAACAATTGTCGAATGAAGCAGAACTTCGGGCGAAGCATGATTTAAGTTCTCTTAAAATCCATAAGTCCAGTTCCAGTTTACAGAAAACAGTATCGGCAGCCGCGATAAATAAAGTGAGCGTAGAAGTGAAGCACATTAAGAAACGTAAATCGAAGAAGCACGAATCAACGATGCCCGAATATGATTACAATCCTGATTTGGACAAACAAGCTGAATATTCTTTGAGAAAAGTACAGAAATATTTACGGGGCAAATCTGCGTATGGGATTGAGCAAGTGTTGTTACGTGATAGCAACCAGACGATCAGTGATAATGTGGAGAAAGATTTGAAGTCGTTTCAAAGTTCAGGGAATATTCAGACTGGTGTTATAAGATACCGTGATAAAATAGCGCATTGCACGTTGATGGATGATCGAATGACGGAACAGTTGAATCGTAGTGTTATGGAACCTTTGGATAATTTACGGATGGGGTTGAAAGGATTTGATAAAAAAACAGCTATGCAACTAGATAACCAAAGGTAGACGATAATTTGTGATTTGACACAAACTTCAGAAAGTACTTCACAGAACAAATTTATTGCTGTTATCTTGCGAGAAAAATTATACCTTCATAGTAACTAGCAATAATTTATTGTCAATAAGTTTTCATCGAAATTATTTGTGCATCGAATAGTAGGTTCATATATTTAATTTTGAAGTAGCTTTACTTAAAAGCATCTTTAAAATATTGTATGAAAACGGATGTTAAGTATAAGCGACGATCTAAATATGCACGTAGCATATGTTGGCGATTTCGTCAGTTATGGACCTTAGCCAATTGCATCAAAGATAATTTCATACATAATTGATTATTATTATAAATCTATTTCTTAACTGCTTCTCTAAATATAAATTTCTGATTCAAGCGCTTTAATTATAGGTATTGCGGGGTGTTACAATTATTTTCTTGAAACACTACATACTAATAATATTGTTGAAAATGTTTAACCCTGTTATGGATTTTCAAGAGAAAATAGTGAAAAAAAAATTATAACGTAATAGTTGTGTTTCTTTTATTAATTAATGACGAATGAAAATTATGAGTTCTCTTTCTTTTGTTAGCAAGCAGACCAGCATCGAAATTGAGCAACTCAGTTCCCGTGTCGTTGAGGCCGAGACCCGTTTGAGGACCGAAATCACTCGTATCAAGAAGAAGTTCCAGATCCACATCACCGAACTGGAGATGTCCCTGGATGTTGCCAACAAGAACAACATTGACCTCCAAAAGACCATCAAGAAACAATCCATCTCCCTCACTGAAATCACAGCCCATTACGACGAGATTCAACGCCAATTGCAAGTAACCATCGACCAATTGAGCATTGCTCAAAGGAAAGTTCAATCTCTTACCGCCGAATGCGAAGAAATCAGGGGCAACTATGAATCTGTAAGTATTTGCTAATTCTACAATAAATTAGTACTACTTTTGAAATAAATAACTATCCTAAACGGATGTCAAGACCAGGAATTTTAATAGATGTTTGACTCTAAATAAAAATTTTGTATTATATTTTTTTAGGCCCTTCGTGGTAAGAGAGCCGCTGAACAACAATTCGAAGAATGCGTTAGCCGTATCAACGAATTGACTACAATCAACGTAAACATCGCTTCCTCCAAGGCCAAGATCGAACAAGAACTCTCCGTTATTGCTGGAGATTACGATGAAGTAACTCGCGAACTCCGCGTGTCGGACGAACGTTTCCAACGCGTGCAGACCGAATTGAAACACACCGTCGAAATCCTCCACGAAGAACAAGAGCGCATTGTTAAGACCGAAGCGATCAAGAAGTCCCTTGAAATCGAAGTCAAGAACTTGTCCATCCGTTTGGAAGAAGTTGAAGCTAATGCCATTATTGGCGGTAAGAGAATTATTAGCAAATTGGAGTCCCGTCTGCGTGACATGGAACTCGAATGCGATGAGGAGAAGAGACGTCATGCTGAGACCATCAAGATCTTGCGCAAGAAGGAACGCACTGTTAAGGAAGTTATGATCCAGTGTGAAGAAGACCAGAAGAATATTTCACTGTTGCAAGAGTCTTTGGAGAAGGTTACCCAGAAGCTCAACATCTACAAGAGACAAGTGCAAGAACAGGTATGGATAATTTTTCTTTAAATATTATTTGTGATAAAATCAATAATGATTCTATATAGCTTCAATAAGCTAGTCGAAATAAAATGTCTGCATTCTAGATTTAAAAAAAAAATAAAATTGTTTTTATTTTGCTTATAGGAGGGAGTATCCACGCAGAGTGTAACCCGCGTACGCAGATTCCAACGTGAATTGGAGGCCGCTGAAGACCGCGCTGATACCGCCGAAAGCAACTTAACACTGATCCGTGCCAAGCACCGCACCTTCGTCACCACCAGCTCAGTTCCCGGCTCCCAGGTCTACTTGGTACAGGAATCTACCACCAGATCCTCAGAAATGTAAATACAGAACATAGAAACAAAGAAACACACCAAAATAGAGGCGTCGCGATTAATAACAACGCGAATTTTTAACATAAATATACAGAAATATAATTTTAACGGCTAGATACTTGTGCCTTATCAAATTTATTAACTAAATTGTTTAATAATAAAGATCGTACATTCTTGTAAAGTGAATGATTGTTGAAATATACATTTTTCTCTTCTGAACAACATGACTATATAATTATTACAAATTACGTATTTTTAGGTATTCCGTGCCTAAATACATAAAAATTACGTATTCCTAGGTACAAAATTTTATTTTCAGTAGTACCTGAAATAATAACGTATTTATATCTATAAAATATTTTGCAGTGCCCTTATAATTAGGTACAAAATAATTTTATTCAAGATAGTAAAGAAATATTGTTTTCAGTATTTTTTCGGTATTGTTTAGTACCAAAATACAAAACAGTTTATTATTATTTCGTATTTTAGGTGGAAATTATTTTTAAAAACTACCTAAAATATTGCGACAGTCGGATTTCATTACGTCACGTTGCACAAATCGTCTTCGTATCCTAGTGCTGTCTCAGTTGTCTCTTTTGTCGTATGAAATCCGTCTTATCGAAAAAAAAAAAAACATTTCGAATTTTGAAGTATGTATATTTCATAAGTTAATAATGGAATAAAATAAGTAAATATTTAACGAATAATAGAACGTATTTCGCACTAAAATGTTAACGGGGTGATTATATTAATAAGTTATGAATGTAATGTGTAAGTTGAAAAACATAAATAAACTGCTTGTATACAAGAAAATCGTTATTGTAACACACACACACGCACACAAATAAATGTAAAACTATTTTCTTGTATTTATGTACTCATACGAAACGTGGTTGAAATACTATTATCTATAATCCAACCAATTACATTTTTATTATATTTTGAATTTTGCGTTTTACATAGACTATTTTTGCATTTCCCCACTCATTACAGTTCTATTTGGGGTCGGAACTAGTACATCGATATCCTATTTAATAGATGTCTATAGTCTGTTTTTTTTTATAAGACTAACACTGTAATCTTATGAAGTACCTTATCACCCTCATTTTTAAAGTATCGCACCAAGAAACCGCGCTCTACATTTATGACGTCAAAATTTTTTAATTACTTATACTCAAACACGTTTATTTTCAAGGTCAATACACAATCGTATATTTTTTATACATATGTAAAATAAGTGAGTAGGCAGTTACATAGAGTAAGAAGATACTATGTATTGAAAAGTGATTCGACAATCCAGGTAAGATTTTCTTATACGCAGTATAAGAAAGTATTGTAATCATGAAAAATTTCGATCTCGAGATTTTAACGGAAATATACGTTTTGACCTTCCCTGAATCGATTCCAACTATTTTTGGAATGACGTCCGTCTGTGTGTGTGTGTGTGTGTGTGTGTATGTGAGCGCTCTACAGCCCAAACGGCTAAAGGGAAAATTACGAAATCTTAAACTTAAGATTTGTATGTACCCGGCACGAAAACCTTCTATTTTTGAAAGAAATATTCTGACCGGAAGTGCATGTTTACTCTAGTCATTTTTTGCGGTTTCTGCAATTACTTAAAAATGGTTAGTTACAGAAAATTTTCGTGAAGAAAATTAAAGGTATTTATATTTAGCACAACTTTTGTTTGAATCTTTTTTCCAAAAAAAAGTACTGGTTTCAAAATAAATTTCTGCTTATTATTTATATTTTTACATAAATCGTATCATCTGCGCCTGTCAATTGTTTAACAAAATAGACTTAAATAATTTGAAGTTTGACATTTAATATTTATTCTAAGAAACATATTTAGTGTAAAAGCGATCTAAAGGTTAGAACGAATATTATAAATTAGAAAAATAATGTAACTACGAAGTGGTTTAACCCATATGCGTATAAGAAAGTTCGGTGCATGACACTGCAGATGTTTTTATAAAATCTGTCGCATTCAACAAGAAAAGTCGCCTATTATGGAAAGACATTAGAATAAAATTAAATATATTATAAATTGCGCAGCATCAATATGTCAAAGTATGGAAAATGTAAACGTAAAACTAGTATTTCTAGCTGAATCTGTTATTTGTTGAAGCAGTCATATTTAGTTTGGAACTAGGAAAAAACGTTGTGATCTAAATATGGCAACTGTAGGTTAATTTTTTACATTAGAGATGTAATTGTTAGTAATTATTAAAATAATAATTACAATAATTTTTTTCTTTATTTCATAAGCAATCACTGCTACAATAATTTAATGTGCCTTGCCAAACAAATACTCAGTGTGTAGAAGCAGTAATCGGAATGACTTTTTTATGCGGAAGTAGTATCTACGGCTGACAGTGATCCAGATACCGGGGATACAAACATACATCACGAATGTGGTAGCGATTGAGCAACCAGCACACAAAACGCTCCAAACCAAGACCGTAACCGCCATGGGGACAAGTACCATATTTTCGTTGATCAGTATACCAATAATATGCAGATGGATCAATACCTTCCCTCTTGTAACTAAAATAAATCATTATATAATTCAAAAAAAAAATACAAGTATAAATGTCTGGGTTCCTTAGGTAAACTGTCAAAATATTTCAAAACGAATAATTATCAATGTATAATGATTTAAGTGTATTTAGTATTAACATACCCTTCAAGCAATTCATCTAGATCTGATATCCTCATAGACCCACCAACAATTTCACCGACGCCTGGCAATAAAACATCAACACTCTCCGTCAATCTTTTATCTTCAGGACACCGAGTCATGTAAAACGATTTTATTTCGGCTGGGAAACGGCAGAGCATAATCGGCTGATTGATTTGATCTGTCATTTTGCGCTCGGGCATTTCAGGAATATCCTGCGATAATTAATTGTATGCTAGTTAGCATAATTTAAAAAAATATTTTGTTTGTTTTCAACCTCGCCGAATTCATAAAATGTCCCATCTTCTTTCGTGATATTATTCTTTTTCAGATAATCAATCGCTTCCGAGTAGTCCATCCGTAAGAATGGTCGGCTTGGGGGTTTGAAATCTGGGTTGAGCTCTTTTACGACATGTCCTAGAGGAGAGTTAAGTACTCTGTCGACAACGTCGCAAATTAAATCTTCTAAACGGTCTAAAAGTTGTTCGAACGTTATGAACGGGCATTCGCCTTCTATGTGGCTATATCTAGATTGTTTTTTTTAATTGAATGTTTATTATTTCTAAACTAAAGTGTTATAATATATACTCTGCCAAATGTCTTCGAGTGCGGCTTTGTTCTGCGCGGAAACTCTGAGCGATGCAATATACATCTCCCATGGAAGCAATACAAGTTTCCAAATATAATTGGGAACTTTGAGTTAGGTAAGCTTCAGATCTAAAGTTTAAAAGTATATTTCATCACAAAATTCACAATATAATAATAGGAAACTAAAAAACATTTAGTAAAAAAAATAAACAATGCACGTTGCGAAAATCGTAAATGGTGCAAAATAGGTTATGCATTTCTAGAAAGTTTCTAAAACGGTCAAGAAAAAAATTCACAATATAATAATATAGAACTAAAAAACATTTAATAACAAAATAAACAATGCACGTTGCGAAAATCGTAAATGGTGCAAAATAGGTTATGCCATTTCTAGAAAGTTTCTAAAACGGTCAAGAAAAAAATTCACAATATAATAATATAGAACTAAAAAACATTTAATAACAAAATAAACAATGCACGTTGCGAAAATCGTAAATGGTGCAAAATAGGTTATGCATTTCTAGAAAGTTACTAAAACGGTCAAGAAATGTCAATCAACGAAAAAAATAATGTGTGAAAATATTTCTTCTTCTAATTAAAATTATCAAATTTTTACGATTGTTTTTCCAATTTGAATGTGTATTAAAAAAGCTTACCCGAAAAAATCTAATTTGAATAAAGTCGAACCACCTTCACATTGTGTTTGGACAATAGATGGTGGGGTAACCTCATTATAACCCCTACTTTCATAATGAGCACTATATATATATAAATGACAAAATTAAACACTTAAACATTTCCTAAATTAATCAGTTTTCAATACCGGAACGCTTGTAGTAAAACAGATCTCATCCGCAATACTTTCGAAGTGTTTTCGCCTCTAATCATAATATGCCTGTTATCGAGCTGAACATCAGGATGAGCTTCCTCATTAAGAATAGAGTCAGCACCACCTGCAGGAGCAGAGCCTACTAGCTCCCAAAAATCACACTGGAGCTCATGTCCTCCTGGTGCCTGATCAACATTTAAGTAAATAGCATCGAAACTTTGAGTCCTAAGTAAGTCTAGTGTACCTTTTTACCGTCTGGGACTGCAAGTAACGTTCCGAAAATCTGTATACTGGATTCAGTACTCAAATTGAGAGCATTGAACGTTTGACAGAGTTGATCATTTAAAACGCATTGCAAAAAACCAGTTCCATCACGTAACGTTATAAACATAAGTGATTTTCCCTGGCGACGTAAACGATGTACCCAACCAAATATAGTAATTCTTGTATTACGATTATTAACTCCTATTTAAATATATTAAATAACGCAAGTTGACGAAATATGTAAATCAGAATATTGTTCTACCTTGAAATATTTTGATTAGTTTTGCTTCCGGTAGTGATTTATCTTGTTCGATGACCACTTTCTTCGCATCTTCCATGTTTTTCAATCTCTTCTCTGCATCCTCCTCTTCCCGTTTACTTTTATCGGCGTTTTTGTGATTTTCCCTAGTCCAGAATTTCTGGATTTTTTTCAACTGCGATTTTGCAGCTACTTCATATTGTTTACCCTCTTCTTTGCCGTCGACGTAAATCACGGGGAATGGTTCGGTTTTCGCGAAGCGCATCGCTTGCAAAATTGTTTTGAACGGATTCGATTCTGTTCCAAGTCCGGTTTCGTCATTTCCAGTTTTTTCGGACGTATATATGTCCACTAAATTGTACCCACATTAACAATATTCAATATAAAAATAAATTACGAAAATTTGTTGAAATGCAAAAAAATATGTTGCATCAGATTTTTCATGTCTAACCTTAAACTAAACCTAGTTCATACACGTGTTACAAATTGAATAAAACATAAACTATATATATATACTTTAAACAACAAATAGACATAGTATTCTATAGTTTAGAACTAGGAATTTGGAGAAATACAATCAAATTTAAGTACAAACCTAATTTGCTGTCACCGGTTGACATATTTGCAGAAACGCGTACGAAGTACACTCAACCACTGAAACTTTCGAACTACTGGAAAGTACAAAATTAAAATCAGCAAAATTAGTTTTAAAAATTTCATATCTATGAAATGATAAGACAGTAAAAATGAAATTATGTAAATATGCAGGAATAAATATATTAAAAGAATAATAAATTTATTATTTTTATTAGATAAATACAAAATGATATAAACAATTACAATACTTAAAAGAATCACTGCGCATGCGCCCTAATCCATGGATGCACCAAAACGCCATCCAATTTGAGCCTTTTTTCGGGAACAATAACTAGTAATTTCGAAATCAAATCTTTTGCGCTTTCCGAAACAAACGGCGGCACAATATAATTAGCTTTGCCGATTCGTTTATACGTTTCTTCGTAACAAGATGACTCGAACGGCGGTTTACCGACGAGAAACTCGAAACAAAGAACACCTAAGCTCCACAAATCAATCAGTTCGTTATGGGGTTTACCATGGACCATTTCCGGGGGTAGATAATCTAAAGTGCCACATAGTGTGGTTCGTCTTGATGATGGCGCATGCACTGACCAACCAAAATCAGCAATTTTCAACTCGCCTTTACTACCAAGCAACAAATTTTCGGGTTTTATATCGCGATGAATCACTTTCTTTGCATGGCAATATTTTAACGCATCTGCTAATTGCGCCACGTAAACCGCTGTGCGTTGCTCGCTGAATCTTTTATTTTCCTGGCTTTGTAACTCTTTATAGCAAGCGCCGCCTGGCGCGTATTCTAAAATCAAATAAACTCGCGCGTCGTCATGGAAATAGCCGTACATTTTTAAAATATTCGGATGTCGCAAATGTGTTTGGATCTCAATCTCGCGACGTACTTGATGCTCAATGTCCGCTTTGATTATTGCTACTTTAAACAACACTTTCAGCGCGACGATAAATTTTGATTTACGCTCACGTGCCAAATAAACATTCCCGAATTTACCTTTACCTAACGGTTTACCAATATCGAAATCAGAGAGTATCCATGTTTTGGTGGCTTTTTGAGCAGTCGAGTTACATGTTTTTGAAGAAGATTCAATTGGCTTAGAAGTGGGATCGCTTGGTTCAGAAGTGGGATCACTTGGCTGAGAAGTGGATTCATTTGTTTGTGGCGTTGAAACAATTGAGCTAAGTGTTGAAACAGTTTTTAAAGAAGTATGATCACTCGATTTTAAAATAGAGTCAATGGTTTCAGAAGCGATATTATTCAATGCTACAGTCGAATCTGTTTTTAATGTAGAACTTATTATATGTGATGCAGTTTCATTTATTTTATGAGTAGGATTCGTTATTTTTGAAGATGAATCAATTGTTTTTGAAGTAGAGGCAATTGTTTTTGGAGTAGAATTACTAATTTTATGAATAGTTTCACTGGTTTTTAGAACGTCATTTTTGTTCGACTTACTAGAATTTATTTTTGATGTGTTATCACATGCTTTTGAATTAGAAGCGCTTGATTTCGCACTAGAATAAGCTTTCGCTGCAAAACCACTGGCTTTATGAGACTTGGGAGCTAAATTAGTTTTAGAAATCAAGTCGCCTGGGATATCTTCATCATGCACATGGTTCACTTTTTCCACTTGAAGTCGTTGGTTTTTATCATATAACGGAGTCTTTACGTTTATCTTGCGAGCTTCAGTTGCAATTTTTCGTTTCTCATTCACTAATTTCAGTGCGTTTTCTTTATTGATGTTCATTTCGTTTTCATCTTGAGAACTCTTCATATTTGTATCATTTCTCGCATTTATACCTTGTATTTTGGCAAACATTTAATTGCTAAACAACGATTTATTGCAATAGTTCTAAAACTGACAGTAATATTTTCTAGTTTTTTGCACGTCTCGTTAAACAACAGCTCAACGTCTTTTACATTCGAAATTTCAAAATGAAAAGTCGTTGGACAGTCAATATTCAAAAGCACTAACTGCTGAGAAAGAAATTCCCTAAGCGTATTTTCAATATTTTTTATTACTTAAATAATAATAAAAGCAAAATATTATAAATAGACTCTCTTAATTTATCAATTCTCTATTGTTTATACGCAAATTTTAACATTGTGAAGTAAATAAATACGAACTATTTAGTTTTATTAGTGATGTTTTTTCTTCAAAAATACAAATCATTATTGAACATGTACATATTCGTTCAAGTTTGACTACAACTCATTCACTCAATTGTAGATCGTTTATTGGTCGTTGGGATTAAAACGCAGTACGTGATTGGCGAGATGAAGTGAATGTGTATTATTTATTCGTTAAACAATGGCTGCTTGGTTTAATAGTGTAATGTGTATACTGTCCATTTTATTTTAAAGTGTACTGACGTATAACAGGCACTATATTCAAAATTATGTCAAAACAAATCTTATTCGTTTTGCAAGTGTTTCATGCACCTGATTTATGATTGTACCATGGTGTAACACAGATCAATCTTATACGCAATGAAATCGAATTCGGAAAATGCTGAACAACCACCTGTGTCAGACGTAAATCTAATATTTTGTAAATAATTTGATTCATATAATTTATTTATGTATTTAATAGAGTTTGGAGGATTTGGATGAGGGTAGGAAATCGAAGTCGAAGGGATCTAAGTGCCATGTTTGTGGTCAAAGGTTTCGATTTTTGAAAGCACTACAAAAACATGAAGCTCGCCATCAGGGTTTCGGCGGGTTTCGTTGTAGATCGTGTGGTTTATCGTTTACAACAAGTGAAGCTCGGGAAAAACATCGAGATCAAATACATAAGGTAACTATGCGCTGTTTGACTCAACATAAGAAGCTGTATTTTGAGTCGAATTAAATCACAAATTATTAAATATTTATAGTAATAAATGATTTAAGCTGTTTTATTTGCGCATAACTCACAAATAACTCTTAATTCAATTTATGTAAAATTGTATATTAGCTTTATTTTTATGGAAATATTTCAATAAATGTTCTTTCAAATAAAAAATATTTGGACTATTTTATATAAAGTTTAATTACTGTTAGGTGTTACGGTGTAAAATCTGTAATGTTCGTTTCGATTCTGGTATGGAATATTTACACCACATTAACAGTTTACACGAAGGTCGTGATCGAGAACTATCAATGTGTAGTGAATGTGGTAAACAGTTCAAAACTAAAGGCGAATTAACGCACCATGTAGCCTCAAAATGTGGCACAATACGACTTTTTAAATGTAAATTTTGCTTGAAAAATCTAATGACAGCAGGCTCATTACACAACCACTTGTTACGGCACAAAGGCGACCGCGTTCATATGTGCCGATTTTGTGCAAAAACATTCCTAACTGGCGGACAGTTAAAAGTACATGAACGAATACATACGCAAGAAAAAGCATTTGTTTGCGAGGTAAATCTCAATGTTTATATTATATAAACAAATATATATATATTTTTAATAATTTAATATTATCAGATTTGTCAAAAAGGCTTTTGCCACCGACAGAGTTTAATCACGCACAGTACTTTACACACAGGTATCAAACCGTATTTGTGTGAAGGTTGTGGCAACTCGTTTTCTTGTGTGGGAAATTTATTAAAACACAGGAAAACGCATGCAGATACTTGCGGTAAAATACCGCTGACCACACATCGCGTGCAGCATCCATCGACGAAAATGCGCGTGCAAGTTAATACGCCTTCCGTCGCCAAAATACGCGAAATTGAAAAACGTAAGAAAATCGAACAAGTTGAAAATATCAAAAATCAATACTGGCCGCATGATTCGAATTCAAATGAATCTGAAATTCAACCTGAATTAGTGCAAAGTTATAATAATTTAAACGGCGATTTAGAAATTAGCGATCTGAACAACATAAAACCGGTAAGTTTTAAATTGTGAACATTTTAGTTCTGCTCATATTTAATATAATTTTACATATTTAGAATGGTTTGGAGAAGAATTCGTTACCGCTCGAATGCAATTTATCTGTAAAACAAGAAACTTGGTATCCTCCCTCGAGTTTTTTACCGCTCGAAAACGACAAAACCGATCAAAATAATTACGAATTTTCACAAACGCCAATCATAAACGACCAATCAAACAATGATAGCTCATCGGTCAGAGATGAACCAGTTGATGATTGGAGTAACAGTGATGACTCTGCATCATCAGTTGATTCAATTGATTTGGCAACTCGAAAATTACGCAGTGAATTAGCAGCAATCGCAACGCAAACGCGCAAAAAGAAAGTAAAATATAAACGGAAAACCAAGGAAGAGAAAGCGAAACTAAAAGAATTTTTAGGTGATAGAATATTCGGTATGTCATTCTAAAAATTGTATTTACCATAAAACATACATTTTCGTTAAATATTTCTTAATTATGTAATTATTACGATGCTTGTTGCCCAGATAAGAAACTAGGTTTGAATTGTCAGTATTGTGGTACACATTACATTGTTCCATTATGGTTGATGAAGCATGAACGAAAACATGAAGCAGCGATGAAACATGAAAACGACGAACATTATACGTGTAGTTGTTGTAGCAAGAATTTCGATTCGAAAGAAGAATGCTCAAGTCATCAACAAACAGATCACGCAGATCAACTCAGTAAGTATAATAAGGTGATTCAAAAGCAATGAAATAAAAAATATTCACCAATTTTAATTGTTAGAATGTAATGAATGCGGTAGATGTTTCTCAAATCCAGATAGTGTAAAAGCGCATATAAACTTCAACCATAGGGGGATACCGCGAAAAAAGTATGTTTATATTTGCGACAAATGTGGTAAAGTATTTAAACAAAAAGCGCTCTTATACACGCACGAGCAAGCAAACTGCAACGAAGAGCCACAATTTCGTTGTGATATATGTCAAAAAACATTTACGAATAAATATATACAAAAAAGTCATATGCGCGTACATTTAACTGAGAAATCACTATTGTGTAAATTTTGCGGTAAAAGTTTCCATTGGAAAGGTCAGTTAAAGATACATGAACGTAGTCACACGGGCGAAAAGCCATTTCAGTGCCAATATTGCCCTAAATCGTTCCCGTATCGGGAGAGCCTGATTACCCATAGTACCCTGCACACTGGCGTTAAGCCGCATTTATGTGAAGCATGTGGCTCGAGGTTTTCATGCATTGGTAACCTATTAAAACATAGGCGCACCCATGCAGCTACTTGTGGCATTATGACTAGAGTTAAGACTGAAGTACTGATAGCATAAGTTTCAAACAATTCTCATTTTAATATTGATCTCAATTATTATAAAACTGTTGTTTTGCAGTTTTTATTGTTTATTTTCATTCATTTACAAATAAAATATATTACGCAACAAATCATATTATAACCCCAACCCTTACAATAATCATATCTCATCGTTTTAGTTTCTTAGGGCACAAGTAATAAAAATAGATTTTAGATTTGAAAACATTTTTAATTGCAAATTATTTTGAAACAAGTTTTAACATATATTTAATACACTTATTCAAAATGTGTTAAAAAGTGTATCTTTAAAGCAGGTAAATGTTTAGGTTTAAAATCACATATATGACATTTTAATGGTTTGTTCATGAATTTTTTAATTTCGTCACTAGTGGGCAGTTTTACTTTATTATTTTCTTTTAAATTATCGATAACAACTGGAAAAACAATGTTATAATTATACTTTTTTCAATTGTTTATTATTATAGTTACCTTTAGGATTTATAAAAAAATCCGATGTGAAACTATTCCAATGTTTTTTTGTTTTCAAACATGGTGAGTTCAAGTCGTCACTAATGATGTGTAAGTGTAACATGTGCATGCTGGGTTCAGCATGAAAACCAAACTTAAATTTATGCTTTTCATGTTCATCGGTGTGTGTTAGAGTTTTACCAATTTTATACATATGTTTTACCAATTGTACATGTTCAGAAGTTAATTTTTTTAAGCTACCAATTTCTACTTTAGGTATCACCAAGTAATGAAATTTCGCTTTTGGATATTTATCTTTTATTACAACAACTAGTTCATCTTCGAGGACTTGCAATTCAGGATCGTTCATCGACTCTTTTAGGCCTAAGGCCCAAGGTTTAGGTTTTTTAACTGATTCAACAACATCGGAATTATGAACGCGTTTTTTCGACATTTTTCGCAAATTCAAATATTTCAAACGTAATATATTTACTAAAATAATTTTCTACTTGCTTCGCATTTACCAACAATAAAATCAGATCTTAAATAACACGTCTAAACAGATGGGTTATATTATGACTAGTACCGAGCTGAAGTTGGCGTTAAATAGCTAGCGATGAATTTTTATTTTAGTAAAGCGGCACATTATCGCATTTACATTATGTCGGTAAAGTTATCCACGGAAATTCAGTGTTGCCAACCTGAAAACAAAAATCCCCTAGATTTTTATTTCGCTTAATACGTGGTTTTCAAGCTCCAATTGTGTTTCATTTTGTGTAAAATGTAAATAATTAGCGTTATAAAATCAAAAACTGCAAGAATATTCACTGGAATAATGAAATTTCATTAAAAATACCATGTTCATAGGTGCAAACAGTGCGCTGTCCGACGTTTCCCTAATTTGCAAAAAATGGGAATGGCTCTTTTTTATATATCCTCCACAAATCTCATTCGAAATGAGGTGTACCACATGACAGACGGCTGAGATAATTTGTCTACACATTTGCATTGTGAAAAATATAATAATTCTGTAGAATATTATGAAAATTACTTTAGAAACAATAAAAGGCTATGTTTTATGTATTTTGGGTATTATTTAAATGTGTTATTAGTGGTATAATTGAGCATATTTCTGAGAATAAAATACTGGGGTTATGTTCTAAAGCAATCACCGAATTCCACAAATGTCAAATGGCGAGGAGGGCGTAACCAACATTTATATCTTGGCGATTTCTATTATTTTCCTATAAACCTGACTGTTGATTTACAAGAAAGATATGTTTCTATAATCAAAAAACTTCAGGGTTTCATAAATTATATAATACTCAGCAATTGATAACGTATTAGTTGTAAAATTCATTGGAACAAAAATAAAAGTATGCGTCACTTAGTACATTTTCCCATTTTGCAAAAATTCTGAATGGCTCATTTTGAAAAGGATATTATTTTCGAAATCCACGCACTGTTTAGATTACGAAAATAATTCCATTTTCAAAATGAGCCATTCAGATTTTTTGCAAATTAGAGTTATGTGCTGAGTGACGTGTTCACTTTACTCTATTTCAATTAATTTTGCAGCGAATACACTATCAATTCCCATGTATTATATCATTTATTAAAGACTGAAGCTTTAAGATAATGAAAACATATCTTTTTTGCAAGACTTCAGTCAGCTTTATAGAAATATTAACGAATAATAAATTACGCGATTTCGGCGTAAATTATAAATTAACGTAATAAATCCACGCCATCTGCGCCGTATACGACGCGAACAACACCAACAACTCAAACGAACTCGCCTCCTTAAACCGCCCATGATACAAAAACAAAATCGCGAACGCCAATTGCACAACATTCGACAACACATTCAACAACAATATCAACGAAAACGTCACATTCACCTCCCTCACAACCCTCACCAAACCCCCATGCAATTCACTTACCCTCACCAACACATCCCCAACAACCCCACCATCATCAAACCCCTCCAAAAACCGATTCAAATAAACAAACCGTTCCAACACCAAACCAACCATAAAAATCCACAAAAACAACGTAAAAAACCTCGTATAAACCGGATACAACATCGTAAACACATCCAAACACTTCTTCGCTAAACTCCGATCAGTCAAAAAAATAATCGGATTCCCTAAAAAACCTCTCTTAAATCCCAAAAACAAAAAACCAAACACTTAAACCTTACCTGTAGGTATGAATAAAAGATGCGCGGCCGCAAATAAAAACCAGTACTTATACGTTACTTTTATACCAAATTTCAACAATTCTTTATCAATATCCCTAATTAGTTTAATTGCGTTCACGTAATGTTTGTGTCGTATTAAAAAAATAACCACCGACGTAAATGAGATAATTGACATGAAACAAAATAGAATAACGAGCGCTAAGTACATTTTAATATCATCCGTCCCAGTTAAGCCACTCCTAACGACTTGAGAGGTGAAAATCGTTGCAAATAAAGCTTAAACTCATTAAATTAGTTACGCAATTATAAAACAAACGCACTTAAGTACCTGTGATGCTTAATAGTGGTTTAAAATAATTGCGTCGGTTTTGAACACCTGAGGAATTGAACTCGAAAGCGTTTAAGCCGTTTAGAGTTAAGGGTACGGTGAATAGTTTAAGGAAATGTTCAATGTTAGTTGCAGAGTACATTTTTTTGTTTACTATAGTTGATTATGAGTGCTTTTGGTTTTATATACGTATAAGTGAATTAATCATATTCAATAATTAATTTTGGTAATTTGTCTATGCTGGGTTTTTATTTCTTTTTGATTATTGAGTGTTTTAATGATTAAGCTTTAAACTAAAGGGCGATTAAGGAGTTGTTAGTTGCAGTGCTCAGTAAATCTATGATGAGTTTAGTGAGGACTGCTTAAGCCCCGCCACCACGTCAAGGTCAACTCCTTGAGGTACGCTTAAAAATCAAACTCGTTAATTTGATTAAAAACGACAATAGTGAGATTAATTATTGGAGTAAATTTTAAACGTACCTCGACGGGGCCGCCTAAGTCTCCCAACGAGAGGGCCCTACCTATCTACACTGGTTAGCTAGTGAGGGGGGGGGAGCTATGCATAGTTTGGGGTATTTGGGTAAATTTGCACTTAATTCGTAATTAATTGTTAAAGAGGTAATGGGAATGTTTGTAGATTGAGAGCGTATGATATTGTATAAAGCGAAATTGTTTTAAAGGGGGCCCAGTTACCAGGACTGGACTGGCCGAAAGTGTACTTTAAAATATTTGTATATATAAATATGTAATGTTGGTAAATGCGAGCACTTTTTTGTTTATTACGAATGTAGTAAATATAATTGCTGGTTTTTGTAAATTTGAAAATTGTTCACCTATTCTAGACTAGGAGAACAATTTAAAAATTTTTGTTCTTCACCTAAATTATGGGAAAAAAATACGTTTTATTTTATTATTGAGAAAAATAGAAAATTGTTAAACTTTTTTGTCCTAAAAAGAAAACCGTTTTATATTGTCCTAAAAAGAAAAACCTTTTATTTTGTCTTAAAAAGAAAAACCATTTATTTTATCTTAGGGAAAATTGAAAATTGCTAACCTATTCTAAAATAGGTGAACAATTTTTAATTTTCTACCTTTACGTAAATTATAAAAAACAAGTACCTTTTATTTTACCTTGACAGTTATTACCAATATGGATTACTTTCAATACGATAGCCATTAAAATTGCTGTTTATTTATATTACCAAAAGTTCTTTTACTTCTTTCGGATATTAGTGGAACTCTTTAAGCTTTTTCTTATTATAGTACGCTTATAATACGCTTTATTTTCCCATAGCATTATTGCTTGTTACCAATATGGGTCAGTTTCAATACTATAGCAATTAAAATTGCTGTTTTTTTAAGTTACCAAGTCTCTTACTTGTTTCGGAAATGTGGAACTCTTCTTACCTTATGTTTCTGTAAAATAAACAAACGGAATAAGCCCCGGAAGCAGGGTTTAATAACAACTAAGTATCACCTTTGCTTCTACGATGACCTACGGCGGTAGTATTGTGACCCCTAACCGCTGGGTGGACGTGAACTTGGACATGGCTCTGTTACAGAGGTACTTAGTCTTTAAACCGTAAATTGAATCTTATAAAGCGGAGACTTATAAACCTTTTCCCGAAAGGTACAGATGGCTTATAATGGAAAGAAACCATAAGTCTGTGTTCTGTGAATTCCGAGCTGATCTCGAGTGCATCAATGCAAATTTATTGGCTCTGATTGATTTATAACGATCGGTATACAATTTACGATTAAGATTTATCATATTATATAGTTAAGTGCTGAAATAAAAACCCTAACTCGCCTATCCTTCATTTTACAATCATATCTTATCAAATTAAGTCTTGAAGTGCTGAAATAAAATGTGCCTAGTTGGATATGGTCAATACTTTAATTTACAATAATAATTCATCTCATATTTGTTATGAGGGCTGAAAGAAAAACCCTAATTGACCAATCCCTTAATTTACAATAAAAGCTTATCAAACTAAATCCTGAAGTGCTGAAATAAAATAGTACCTACTTTGGATATGGCCAATACTTTAATTTACAATAATTATTCATCATATTATTTATATAAGTGCTGAAAAAGAAACCCTAGTTGGTCATTCCTTCAATTCACAATAATACCTTATCAAACTAAATCCTGAAGTGCTGAAATAAAATGTGCCTACTTGGATATGGTCAATACTTTAATTTACAATAATAATTCATCTCATATTTGTTATGAGGGCTGAAAGAAAAACCCTAATTGACCAATCCCTGAATTTACAATAATACCTTATCAAACTAAATCCTGAAGTGCTGAAATAAAATGTGCCTACTTGGATATGGTCAATACTTTAATTTACAATAATAATTCATCTCATATTTGTTATGAGGGCTGAAAGAAAAACCCTAATTGACCAATCCCTGAATTTACAATAATACCTTATCAAACTAAATCCTGAAGTGCTGAAATAAAATGTGCCTACTTGGATATGGTCAATACTTTAATTTACAATAATAATTCATCTCATATTTGTTATGAGGGCTGAAAGAAAAACCCTAATTGACCAATCCCTTAATTTACAATAAAAGCTTATCAAACTAAATCCTGAAGTGCTGAAATAAAATAGTGCCTACTTTGGATATGGCCAATACTTTAATTTACAATAATTATTCATCATATTATTTATATAAGTGCTGAAAAAGAAACCCTAGTTGGCCATTCCTTCAATTCACAATAATACCTTATCAAACTAAATCCTGAAGTGCTGAAATAAAATGTGCCTACTTGGATATGGTCAATACTTTAATTTACAATAATAATTCATCTCATATTTGTTATGAGGGCTGAAAGAAAAACCCTAATTGACCAATCCCTGAATTTACAATAATACCTTATCAAACTAAATCCTGAAGTGCTGAAATAAAATGTGCCTACTTGGATATGGTCAATACTTTAATTTACAATAATAATTCATCTCATATTTGTTATGAGGGCTGAAAGAAAAACCCTAAGTGACCAATCCCTGAATTTACAATAATACCTTATCAAACTAAATCCTGAAGTGCTGAAATAAAATGTGCCTACTTGGATATGGTCAATACTTTAATTTACAATAATAATTCATCTCATATTTGTTATGAGGGCTGAAAGAAAAACCCTAATTGACCAATCCCTGAATTTACAATAATACCTTATCAAACTAAATCCTGAAGTGCTGAAATAAAATAGTGCCTACTTTGGATATGGCCAATCCTTTAATTTACAATAATTATTCATTATATTATTTATATAAGTGCTGAAAAAGAAACCCTAGTTGGCCATTCCTTCAATTCACAATAATACCTTATCAAACTAAATCCTGAAGTGCTGAAATAAAATGTGCCTACTTGGATATGGTCAATACTTTAATTTACAATAATAATTCATCTCATATTTGTTATGAGGGCTGAAAGAGAAACCCTAATTGACCAATACCTGAATTTACAATAAAAGCTTATCAAACTAAATCCTGAAATGCTAAAAAAAAACCTAGTTGAGTCCCTATGCGACAGAATTAATGCCAATAGTAAGTATCAGACAAATTTAATTTAAATTTAAATTAAAGATTAAATGAATCCATGAATTTAAAACCCAACAGAAACAATGAAAGTCTTTGCCAATATATAGTACAGTACGTCCACAAATCTGTAAGGAAAACCTAACTGAAAACTAAAGTCGATTGAGTTTGTTTGATCGTTCTTTGTTGGAGATTAATTCCATTCTCTTCACCTCTACACAACGAGACGTAACCATAGCAACGAAACAACTGAATATAATATAATAACCTTTTTTCTCAACACAATAAAGATATTGTTAAACGTGTCATTCTTTTTCCTTTTATTTGCACCACGCTATCATAATAACAGGTTATGGGCCCAGATTGGAAAATCTAAGGAAAATTCAACTTTCTGTGAATCAAACCATATAAGTGAAATCAATCAAAAATCATCATGGCTCACAACATGGTTAACACACGTCTTGAGAATCTGACCAAGGAGAATTACGACACTTGGAAAATTCAAGCAGAGGCTCTCTTAATCAAAAATGACATGTGGGGGTACATTTGCGGCGAAAAGCCCAAACTCGAAGTTGTTGGCGAAAGCGTTACACAGCAACATGCAGCACAAGCCGTTCTCGACGATTGGACGCGACAAGATCGTAAGGCAAAATCAGATTTAATATTATGTATTAGTCCGTGTGAATTGAAACAGATCCGAGACTGCCAAACCTCAAAAGCCGTTTGGGACAAACTTGAGTCGATTTATGCTTCGAAGGGTCCTGCTCGCAAAGCATCGTTGTTGAAACTGTTGATATTGACCGATCCAACCCCGAATCCAGAAGGCGGCGCTCTTAAGCGCGGTCATGGTTACTGTTTATGTTTTTCAATACACATAATGACAGTGTATATATTCTTCACTCCTGTTCCTATAAGTTGTATTTGATCCATATTAAATATAACCAAGAATTCAATTTGTATTCGTTATTCACTCTGCCTTCAACAGGTTATGGGCCCAGCGTACAGTAAGAATCGTAGAAAGTAGAACATTTTAACATTAGCGTCAAATAGGTCACGCGGCAAGATGCACACGGCCGGCGTACGATTCGAAGTCCTGAACAAGGAGAACTACGAGACATGGAAGATCCAGATGCGAGCGGTTCTCATAAAGAATGACGCATGGTTCTACGCGAGCGGGGAACGAGTGAAACCGGAAATCATGCCAGGCGACGCGACGTCGATTGCAGCAGAAAGGGATTGGCGGGCAGCAGACATGAAGGCACAATCCGACATCGTCCTTGCAATGAGCTCAGCGGAAATCAACCAGATCAAGGCTGCAACACCGCGCGCGATATGTGGACTAGGCTGGAGGACATGTACCAGTCCAAGGGTCCCGCGCTGAACAACTTGATTTCCATAAAAATGCAGGACGGCGAGGACACGCGCGAACATCTTCGAAAGTTTTTTGACACCGTCGACAGGCTGGCTGAATTGGAAGTTGATATCAATCGTGACTTACTGGCAGTCATGCTCCTACGTAGTTTGACCGACAGCTACGAGAACTTCAGGTGCGCTATGACCGCGAGGGACGAGCTACCGTCACTCGACTTGCTACGAATAAAAATCGCGGAGGAATCCGATGCTCGCAAGGAAGCACAGAAGGGGATGCACAACGCGATGGTGGCAGGCAGGCAGGAACACAAACGAAACGGGAGGCGGCCGGACAAAGGCAAGTCGGTGAACAAGGAGTTCGGCAAGAAGGACAAGACAATGAAGTGTTTCAAGTTTTCAAGTGCAATTGGTCATCGCGCACGATACTCTCGGAACAAACCGATCGAGTTTTCAGCGAACGGTTCGAACGAAGTGGGCTTTCTCACGATACCGGACATTGCCGTGAGTGGCGCATACCGAACAGACAATAACGCGAGTCACGACGATTGGTGCTTTGATAGTGGGTGTACCTCGCACATGTGTAGGGACATCAACTCATTTTCAAGGCTAGACCATTCTCAAATTGGAAAACTGAATTTGGCAAGTAATGCCACCACAGCCATCAAGGGAAAGGGGATCGCTCGGGCGACCACCGGTTCAGAAAAAGACGAACGCATCGTCACTTTCAGTGACACGCTATACGTCCCAGACCTGCGCACAAACCTCGTGTCGATCGGCAAGGTCACAGACAAGGGACATCGGGTCATCTTCGACAACACCAAGGCTGAAGTTGTTAACGTCGATGGTAAGGTTTTGGCAGTTGCAAAGCGTATCAACGGTCTGCATTTCCTCAACAACACGGAAGATACAACTCGAGGTCGACAACCAGAAGCAAACTCAGCGACAACTTCACGAAAGAAAGCGTCTCTCAAGGAGTGGCACTTTCGCATGGGTCATCTCAATGTCCCGACACTTCGCAACGCGATTAAGACGGGAACCCTACAAGGAATCCAGGTCGAGGACATCGATGAAGATTTCCAATGCGACGTATGCACTCAAGGAAAGATGTACAGGGCGCCATTTCCGAAGAAATCAACGCGGAAGACAATCCTAGCCGACATTGTGCACTCGGATGTATGTGGACCGATGCCAGTCGCATCAATTGGCGGAAAGAAGTACTACGTCACATTCATCGACGACTTCTCCGGATGGTGCGAGGTGAGATTTATTAACAAGAAGAGTCAAGTGATCGACGAGTTCGAGAAATGATGGACACTGCACGCTGTCTATTGGTTCAATCAAAGCTGCCGCTGACATTTTGGGCAGAAGCCGTACATACGGCGAACTACGTCCGGAACAGGTGCCCCACAAGTCGATTGAATGGAAGATCACCGTACGAAGCTTGGCATGGAACAACCCCAGATGTATCCACATTCGAGAGATTTGGTCGCGAGGTGTTCATTAGAGACACGGCGCAGGACAAGGGGAAGCTCAAACCTCGTGCAAAGAAAGGTATATTCCTTGGTTACAGTTCGGAAGCCAAGGCATACAGAATTTGGCTGCCGGATGATAGAAAAGTCGAGATCGCGAGACACTTCAAGACAGCAGAGGACCGCCCGATGGAGCCACTGAGATCTACCAATTCACTTCGAGAGAACGAAATCAATCTATTTCGAGACGAAGAAAACGTTCCACTAGATGTACAGGTTGAACAGCCGGACGAATCAAAGGACACGGAGGACGAAAGCACGGACGAAGATCCCGTGAAATTTCCAACAACGGGAATATCACACACTGGCGCGGTCCCTAAGAGGGGCGGAGGAAGACCGAGAATCGTGCGCTCCGGAGCTCGAGGCAGACCGCGCAAGATGTACGCGTCAGCCAACTTCATGGAGATGTCGGCACTCGTAACGGAAATCCCAGTTGCTCGTGCACTATCTGGTCCAGAGGCAGAAGATTGGTTGGGCGCCATGGCCAACGAGATAACATCCATATTGGAGAAGGGGACATGGACGCTCACCGATCGAACACCAGATCACGAGGTCATCGGGAGTCGTTTCATTCTGCGTCACAAATACGGTACGGGAGGCGTGCTGGAAAAGCACAAGGCGAGAGTCATAGCCAAGGGTTACTCGCAAGTCTACGGGAAGGACTATCACGAGACATACGCACCGGTAGCACGGCTGGGATCCATCCGAGCCGCTATCGCATTCGCGGTGCAGGAAAATATGAAGATCCGCCAGTACGACGTAGCCACGGCATACCTCAACGGAAGATTGGAAGAAGACGTCTTCATGGAGGTGCTGGATCGCATGACAGAGGTACTTCAGTACATTGTCGACAACAGAAAAGGAAACAACTTCGCCGTCAACGAGGCGAAATTAACTTTGAAGAAACTGGCTAGTGGGAACAATGTATGTCACATGAAGAAGGCACTGTACGGACTGAAGCAGGCAGGCCGAGCTTGGTACAAGCGCTTGGACGGAGAGCTACAGACTTTGGGATTGAAGTCATCGAAAAGCGATCCATGCATCTATCTCGGGTCTTGTAAGGGACAGAAGATGATCGTAATCATTTATGTGGACGACATTCTTGTCATGAGTCGAGACCCTGAGCAGATTGAAACCTTCTTCTCGAATACAGGGCCTTGAGTGACGCGACCAAGGAGGCCATACATCTGAAAAGACTTATGGGAGAGCTTGGTGTACACGACATAAATGTGACCACGATATACTGCGACAACATGGGCGCATTGAAGCTGGGGACAAATCTGGTCTACCATGCAGGGCACAGGGGCATTCTATTCCAAACATCCACATTCCCAACCACGTTTTTCAAAATCACAGAGACCAAACGACAACAAATTGACGCAACCAGAAAAACATTCGAATTTGAAGTGTCACTATTGCAAAATCAAGGGTCATGTGATATCGGAATGTCGTAAGAAGAAACGAGCCGACAGTCAAAGAAGTAATCTGACAGAAGAGGACTACTTCGCCGACGCACGCAACGTTGACTCGACTCCAACTCATCACCAAGGATACGTACCCGCTCAATGGTGTATCGACAGTGGCGCGACTTCATATCTCTGTAACGACAAGTCACTTTTCACTAGCACTGAAAGAGTTAACACTGGACTGCGCTTAGCCAGCAGTGCGACGACACCCATTCAAGCTATGGGCAACGTGAAAATATCGACGAAAGTAGGGAATTATTCCAAATCGATCACATTACAGAACACTTTTCATGTTCCTGACTTACGCACGAACTTGTTGTCCGTATCAAAACTAGTCGATAAAGGTAATACTGTAATCTTCCGACGAGAAGGCGCAATTATCAAGGATAAGCAAAATAACATTCGACTACAAGCCAAACGCGTTGGCGATCTATTCTACTTGGACCAAGACAACCCGCACGCCTGTTCAGCGGCATGCGATTCGGCCCAAGTTGAAAAATGGCACCGGCGCCTCTGTCACGTAAATTTCCACGATGTCAAGAGACTCATCAACGAGAAATACATCAAAGGACCGAGTATCAAGATCAACGATACATCATCTTGTAAGATCTGCATCATGGGCAAGTTGACACGCTTACCATTTCCGAAACGATCGAAAACGTCAACTGCACCCCTCGGCATAGTCCACACGGACTTATGTGGACCGATGCGTACTTTTTCACACGGAGGTGCTCGTTATTTGCTTACTTTTACAGATGAATACAGTCACTGGACGAATGTTTACTTCCTGCGAAACAAAGATGAAGTTTGCGAAAAAATCATCGAATACAAGAATGAGGTAGAAAATCAAACAGGATATTCAATCAAAGCTTTACAATCAAACAATGGCAAAGAGTTTTGTAACTCTCAATTGGACGCTATCTTGAAACATAGCGGTATCAAAAGAAGACTCACAACTCCTCACACTCCACAGCAAAATGGTATAGCGGAAAGAAAGAACCGAACCTTAATAGAAATGGCTCGCTGTATGCTATTCTAATCGGGGATGCCACCTTCTTTTTGGGCAGAGGCCGTTGCTACTGCTAACTACATCAGAAATAGATGTCCAAGTAAGAGTTTGATTACAGGAACTCCATACGAGAAGCGAATAGGTCGTCGACCGAAACTAGGATTCCTACAGGTATTTGGATGTAAAGCTTTTGTGCTTGACAAACGACCTGGTAAAGGAAAATTTGAAGTCAGAGCTATTCAAGGAAGATTCGTCGGGTATTCGGAGACATCAAAGGCTTTCCGTATATGGATCCCAAGTGAAAGTAAGATCCGTGTATCCCGAGTTGTAAAATTTCTTGAAGAATTTGATTCAAAACACGAATTCTCTGATTTTATCACCGAGGATACGATCAACGGAAACAAGAAACTACTTGATGTTAACGTTCAATTCAACCTGTCGAATCCAATCGAACAAGAGATGAACGATGACCTTCCAATCAAGATTGCGAAAAATTCATCCACAGTATCCAGAGCATCCGAAAACTGTTTGTTGGATAAAAATCAATATCCAGCACAATCAAATTCGATCCGAAACTCCAGCACCAATACCGATGTTCACAACGAAAAAGATAGCCAGAAGCATACACCTGGACGTCCTTTCAAGATCAAGACTGGAAGACCCGGAAGACCAAGAAAAGGATATCATATCGACAATACCAACCAAGTACGAACTATCGATATTACGACTCATGAATCTAACACACTATTTCATGCTAGAGATGGCCATCTCGCTTTCACCCACCTTCGGGGGCACACACACACATAGTCATACCGAACCACACATTGACAAAGATTCCACTCTTTAATTATCTTATTCACCCACCCACCCCCCAATAAAAGTTTAATACTGTCGCAATTTACAAATAATTTACTAATTCTATTCGATAATCATTTATTTCCTAGTCTTAAATTTAATCTGATTTCAAACAAAGTGATTGCTGATTCTTCCTAACATCGAATGACCTGACCTGGGTCAATAGTCTGAGGAGGGTAAAACAAAACTTATAAGTATCTAACGACCATATATATTTAAATAACAATAAATTACTTTTTCTTTGAGGAAGGGAGGCGGCGGGAGCATTTTAACCCCTGCCCGCAAGGTTCCTGGAAATTCAGAAGGGAAATTGGTTTCGGATAATTCATTTCAATCAAAATCCATAAATGTTTGTATATATATAATATTTATTCAATTTTTGGTACGTACAGATTTGAAATATGATTAAGTTGTAATTAAATCTATTTTAATACTATCATCTTTGATCTAAAACAGAAAGAAGAATTACCGCGCCTCGGTGTTCCACTGAAAGAGAACAAATTCAATTAAAGGAACCCTGCCTATTAAGTTTAACTTAAATAATTTCCCACCCCCTAAAAAAGAAAAACCTTTGATTTTGTCCTAAAAGGAAAAACCTTTTATTTCATCTTAGGGAAATTGAAAATTGATAACCTATTCTAAAATAGGTGAACAATTTTTAATTTTCTGTTTTGTCCTAAAAAGAAAACCCTTTTATATTGTCCTAAAAAGAAAACCCTGTTATATTGTCTTAAAAGGAAAAACCTTTTATTTTACATTAGTGAAGATTCCTAAAAAGAAAAACCTTTTATTTTACATTAGTGAAAATTCCTAAAAAGAAAAACCTTTTATTTTACATTAGTGAAAATTCCTAAAAAGAAAAACCTTTTATTTTACATTAGTGAAAATTCCTAAAAAGAAAAACCTTTTATTTTACATTAGTGAAAATTCCTAAAAAGAAAAACCTTATATTTTACATAAGTGAAGATTCCTAAAAAGAAAACCTTTTATTTTATATTAGTGAATATTCCTAAAAAGAAAAACCTTTTATTATACATAAGTGAAAATTCCTAAAAAGAAAATCTGTTATTTTACATTAGTGAAAATTCCTAAAAAGAAAAACCTTTTATTTTACATTCGTGAAAATTCCTAAAAAGAAAAACCTTTTATTTTACATTAGTGAAAATTCCTAAAAAGAAAAACCTTTTATTTTACATTAGTGAAAATTCCTAAATAGAAAAACTTTTTAATTTACATTAGTGAAAATTCCTAAAAAGAAAACCTTTTATTTTACATTATAGTGAAAATTCCTAAAAAGAAAAACCTTTTATTTTACATTAGTGAAAATTCCTAAAGAGAAAACCTTTTATTTTACATTAGTGAAAATTCCTATAAAGAAAAACCTTTTATTTTACATTAGTGAAAATTTCTAAAAAGAAAAACCTGTTATTTTGTCTTAGTGAAAATAATAATTGTTAACCTATTCTAGAATAGGTGAACAATTTTTAATTTTCTATCTTTACGTAAATTATAAGTAACAAAATCCTTTTATTTTACCTTAACAGTTGCTGTTTATTTAAATTACCAAAAGTTCTTTTACTTCTTTCGGAATTTAGTGGAACTATCTAAACTTTTTATTTCACATTACTGAAAATTCCTAAAAAGAAAAACCTTTTATTTTACATTAGTGAAAATTCCTAAAAAGAAAAACCTATAATTTTACAGTAGTGAAAATTCCTAAAATGAAAATATTTTTTTTTACATTAGTGAAAATTCCTAAAAAGAAAAACCTTTCATTTTACATTAGTGAAAATTCCTAAAACGAAAAACTTTTTAATTTACATTTGTGAAAATTCCTAAAGAGAAAACCTTTTATTTTACATTAGTGAAAATTCCTAAAAAGAAAAACCCTTTATTTTACATTAGTGAAAATTCCTAAAAAGAAAAACCTTTTATTTTACATTAGTGAAAATTCCTAAAAAGAAAAACCTTTTATTTTACATTAGTGAAAATTCCTAAAAAGAAAAACATTTTATTTTACATTAGTGAAAATTCCTAAAAAGAAAAACCTTTTATTTTACATTAGTAAAAATTCCTAAAAAGAAAAACCTTTTATTTTACATTAGTGAAAATTCCTAAAAAGAAAAACCTTTTATTTTACATTAGTGAAAATTCCTAAAAAGAAAAACCTTTTATTTTACATAAGTGAAAATTCCTAATAAGAAAACCTTTTATTTTACATTAGTGAAAATTCCTAAAAAGAAAAACCTTTTATTATACATAAGTGAAAATTCCTAAAAAGAAAAACCTTTTATTTTAAATTAGTGAAAATTCCTAAAAAGAAAAACCTTTTATTTTACATAAGTGAAAATTCCTATAAAGAAAAACCTTTTATTTTACATTTGTGAAAATTCCTAAAAAGAAAAACCTTTTATTTTGCATTAGTGAAAATTCCTAAAAAGAAAAACCTTTTATTTTACATTAGTGAAAATTGCTATAAAGAAAAACCTTTTATTTTACATTAGTGAAAATTCCTAAAAAGAAAAACCTTTTATTTTACATTAGTGAAAATTCCTAAAAAGAAAAACCTTTTATTTTACATTAGTGAAAATTCCTAAAAAGAAAAACCTTTTATTTTACATTAGTGAAAATTCCTAAATAGAAAAACCTTTTATTTTATCTTAGGGAAAATTGAAAATTATTAACCTATTCTAAAATAGGTGAACAATTTTTAATTTTCTTTTTTGTCCTAAAAAGAAAACCTTTTATTTTACATAAGTGAAAATTCCTAAAAAGAAAAACCTTTTATTTTACATAAGTGAAAATTCCTAAAAAGAAAACCTTTTATTTCACATTACTGAAAATTCCTAAAAAGAAAAACCTTTTATTTCACATTAGTGAAAATTCCTAAAAAGAAAAACCTACAATTTTACAGTAGTGAAAATTCCTAAAAAGAAAATATTTTTTTTACATTAGTGAAAATTCCTAAAAAGAAAAACCTTTCATTTTACATTAGTGAAAATTCCTAAAAAGAAAAACTTTTTAATTTACATTTGTGAAAATTCCTAAAGAGAAAACCTTTTATTTTACTTTAGTGAAAATTCCTAAAAAGAAAAACCTTTTATTTTACATTAGTGAAAATTCCTAAAAAGAAAAACCTTTTATTTTACATTAGTGAAAATTCCTAAAAAGAAAAACCTTTTATTTTACATTAGTGAAAATTCCTAAAAAGAAAAACCTTTTATTTTACATTAGTAAAAATTCCTAAAAAGAAAAACCTTTTATTTTACATTAGTGAAAATTCCTAAAAAGAAAAACCTTTTATTTTACATTAGTGAAAATTCCTAAAAAGAAAAACCTTTTATTTTACATAAGTGAAAATTCCTAATAAGAAAACCTTTTATTTTACATTAGTGAAAATTCCTAAAAAGAAAAACCTTTTATTATACATAAGTGAAAATTCCTAAAAAGAAAATCTTTTATTTTACATTAGTGAAAATTCCTAAAAAGAAAAACGTCTTATTTTACATTCGTGAAAATTCCTAAAAAGAAAAACCTTTTATTTTACATAAGTGAAAATTCCTAAAAAGAAAACCCTTTTATTTTACATTAGTGAAAATTCCTAAAAAGAAAAACCTTTTATTTTACATTAGTGAAAATTCCTAAAAAGAAAAACCTCTTATTTTACATTCGTGAAAATTCCTAAAAAGAAAACCTTTTATTTTACATTAGTGAAAATTCCTAAAAAGAAAAACCTTTTATTTTACATTAGTGAAAATTCCTAAAAATAAAAACTTTTTAATTTACATTAGTGAAAATTCCGAAAAAGAAAACCTTTTATTTTACATTAGTGAAAATTCCTAAAAAGAAAAACCTTTTATTATACATTCGTGAAAATTCCTAAAAAGAAAACCCTTTTATTTTACATAAGTGAAAATTCCTAAAAAGAAAAACCTTTTATTTTACATTTGTGAAAATTCCTAAAAAGAAAAACCTTTTATTTTACATTAGTGAAAATTCCTAAAACAAAACCTTTTTATATTGCCCTAAAAAGAAAAACGTTTTATATTGTCTTAAAAAGAAAAACCTTTTATTTTATCTTAGGGAAAATTGAAAATTGCTAACCTATTCTAAAATAGGTGAGCAATTTTTCATTTTCTTTTGTGTCCTAAAAAGAAAACCCTTTTATATTGTCCTAAAAAGAAAACCCTATTATTTTGTCCTAAAATGAAAAACCTTTTATTTTGTCTTAAAAAGAAAAACCTTTTATATTATCTTAGGGAAAATTGAAAATTGCTAACCTATTCTAGAATAGGTGAACAATTTTTAATTATCTATCTTTACGTAAATTATAAAAAACAAGTACCTCTTCTTTTACCTTAACAGTTATTACCAATATGGGCAACTTTCAATACGATAGCAATTAAACGTGCTGTTTATTTAAATTACCAAAAGCTCTATTACTTTTTTCGGAAATAAGTGGAACTCTCTAAATCTTTTTCTTATAATAGTACGCTTATAATACGATTTATTTTCCCATAGCATTAAATATTGTTTGTTACCAATATGGGTCAGTTTCAATACTATAGCAATTAACATTGCTGTTTTTTTAGTTTCCAAGTCTCTTACTTGTTTCGGAGATGTGTAACTCTTCTTACCTTATGTTTCTGTAAAGGAAATAAATGGGATAAGCCCCAGAAGCAGGGTTTAATAACAACTAAGTATCACCTTTGCTTCTACGATGACCTACGGCGGCAGTATTGTGACCCCTAACCGCTGGGTGGTTGTGGATTAATAAGTATCATACATATTTAATTTAAATTTAAGTTAAAATGAACCGATGAATTTAAAACCGAACAGAAACAATGAAACTCTTTGCCAATTTACTAATTTTAATCGACAATCATTTATTTTACTAATCGTAAATTTAATCCGCTTCCAAGCAAACTATCTGCTGTTATATCCCAACATCGACTAACCTGACTTGGGTCATTAGTCTGAGGAAGGTAAAACAAATCTTATAAGTTCCTTATGATCATATATATATTTAAATAACAATAAATTACTTTTTCTTTGAGGAAGGGAAGCGGCGGGAGCATTGTAACCCCTACCCGCAAGGAACCGGGAAATTCTTATGGGAAATTGGTTTCGGATAATTCATTTCAATCAAAATCCATAAATGTTTGTATATATATAATATTTATTCAATTTTTGGTACGTACAGATTTGAAATATGATTAAGTTGTAATTAAATCTATTTTAATACTATCATCTTTGATCTAAAACAGAAAGCAGAATTACCGCGCCTCGGTGATCCACTGAAAGAGAACAAATCAAATAAAAAACACAATTCAATCCCTGAAAAAAATTAAGTTTCACTTAATTACTTTCCCAACCCCTAAAAAAGCAAAACCTTCTATTTTATCTTAGGGAAAATTGAAAATTGTTAACCTATTCTAAAATAGGTGAACAACTTTTAATTTTCTTTTTTGTCCTAAAAAGAAAAACCTTTTGTTTTACATTAGTGAAAATGCCTAAACAGAAAAACCTTTTATTTTACATTAGTGAAAATTCCTAAAAAGAAAAACCTTTTATTTTACATTAGTGAAAATTCCTAAAAAGAAAAACTTTTTAATTTACATTAGTGAAAATTCCTAAAAAGAAAACCTTACATTTTACATTAGTGAAAATTCCTAAAAAGAAAAACCTTTTATTTTACATAAGTGAAAATTCCTAAAAAGAAAACCCTTTTATTTTACATTAGTGAAAATTCCTAAAAAGAAAAACCTTTTATTTTACATTAGTGAAAATTCCTAAAAAGAAAAACCTTTTATTTTACATTAGTGAAAATTCCTAAAAAGAAAAACCTTTTATTTTACATTAGTGAAAATTCCTAAAAAGAAGAACCTTTTATTTTACATTAGTGAAAATTCTTAAAAAGAAAAACCTTTTATTTTACATTAGTGAAAATTCCTAAAAAGAAAAACCTTTTATTTTACATTCGTGATAATTCCTAAAAAGAAAACCTTTTATTTTACATAAGTGAAAATTCCTAAAAAGAAAAACCTTTTATTTTACATTAGTGAAAATTCCTAAAAAGAAAAACCTTTATTTTACATTAGTGAAAATTCCGAAAAAGAAAAACCTTTTATTTTACATAAGTGAAAATTCCTAAAAAGAAAACCTTTTATTTTACATAAGTGAAAATTCCTAAAAAGAAAAACCTTTTATTTTGCATTAGTGAAAATTCCTAAATAGAAAAACTTTTTAATTTACATTAGTGAAAATTCCTAAAAAGAAAACCTTTTATTTTACATTAGTGAAAATTCCTAAAAAGAAAAACCTTTTATTTTACATTAGTGAAAATTCCTAAAAAGAAAAACCTTTTATTTTACATAAGTGAAAATTCCTAAAAAGAAAACCTTTTATTTTACATAAGTGAAAATTCCTAAAAAGAAAAACCTTTTATTTTGCATTAGTGAAAATTCCTAAAAAGAAAAACTTTTTAAGTTACATTTGTGAAAATTCCTAAAGAGAAAACCTTTTATTTTACATTAGTGAAAATTCCTAAAAAGAAAAACCTTTTATTTTACATTAGTGAAAATTCCTAAAAAGAAAAACCTTTTATTTTACATTAGTGAAAATTCTTAAAAAGAAAAACCTTTTATTTTACATTAGTTAAAATTCCCAAAAAGAAAAACCTTTTATTATACATAAGTGAAAATTCCTAAAAAGAAAATCTTTTATTTTACATTAGTGAAAATTCCTAAAAAGAAAAACCTCTTATTTTACATTCGTGAAAATTCCTAAAAAGAAAACCTTTTATTTTACATTAGTGAAAATTCCTAAAAAGAAAAACCTTTTATTTTACATTAGTGAAAATTCCTAAAAATAAAGACTTTTTAATTTACATTAGTGAAAATTCCTAAAAAGAAAACCTTTTATTTTACATTAGTGAAAATTCCTAAAAAGAAAAACCTTTTATTATACATTCGTGAAAATTCCTAAAAAGAAAACCCTTTTATTTTACATAAGTGAAAATTCCTAAAAAGAAAAACCTTTTATTTTACATTTGTGAAAATTCCTAAAAAGAAAAACCTTTTATTTTACATTAGTGAAAATTCCTAAAACAAAACCCTTTTATATTGCCCTAAAAAGAAAAACGTTTTATATTGTCTTAAAAAGAAAAACCTTTTATTTTATCTTAGGGAAAATTGAAAATTGCTAACCTATTCTAAAATAGGTGAGCAATTTTTCATTTTCTTTTGTGTCCTAAAAAGAAAACCCTTTTATATTGTCCTAAAAAGAAAACCCTATTATTTTGTCCTAAAATGAAAAACCTTTTATTTTGTCTTAAAAAGAAAAACCTTTTATATTATCTTAGGGAAAATTGAAAATTGCTAACCTATTCTAGAATAGGTGAACAATTTTTAATTATCTATCTTTACGTAAATTATAAAAAACAAGTACCTCTTCTTTTACCTTAACAGTTATTACCAATATGGGCAACTTTCAATACGATAGCAATTAAACGTGCTGTTTATTTAAATTACCAAAAGCTCTATTACTTTTTTCGGAAATAAGTGGAACTCTCTAAATCTTTTTCTTATAATAGTACGCTTATAATACGATTTATTTTCCCATAGCATTAAATATTGTTTGTTACCAATATGGGTCAGTTTCAATACTATAGCAATTAACATTGCTGTTTTTTTAGTTTCCAAGTCTCTTACTTGTTTCGGAGATGTGTAACTCTTCTTACCTTATGTTTCTGTAAAGGAAATAAATGGGATAAGCCCCAGAAGCAGGGTTTAATAACAACTAAGTATCACCTTTGCTTCTACGATGACCTACGGCGGCAGTATTGTGACCCCTAACCGCTGGGTGGTTGTGGATTAATAAGTATCATACATATTTAATTTAAATTTAAGTTAAAATGAACCGATGAATTTAAAACCGAACAGAAACAATGAAACTCTTTGCCAATTTACTAATTTTAATCGACAATCATTTATTTTACTAATCGTAAATTTAATCCGCTTCCAAACAAACGATCTGCTGTTATATCCCAACATCGACTAACCTGACCTGGGTCATTAGTCTGAGGAAGGTAAAACAAATCTTATAAGTTCCTTATGATCATATATATATTTAAATAACAATAAATTACTTTTTCTTTGAGGAAGGGAAGCGGCGGGAGCATTGTAACCCCTACCCGCAAGGAACCGGGAAATTCTTATGGGAAATTGGTTTCGGATAATTCATTTCAATCAAAATCCATAAATGTTTGTATATATATAATATTTATTCAATTTTTGGTACGTACAGATTTGAAATATGATTAAGTTGTAATTAAATCTATTTTAATACTATCATCTTTGATCTAAAACAGAAAGCAGAATTACCGCGCCTCGGTGATCCACTGAAAGAGAACAAATCAAATTAAAAACGCAATTCAATCCCTGGAAAGAAATAGAAACGCGCCTAAGATTTCCAACGGAAGGAACCCTGCCTATTAACTTAAACTTAAATACTCTCCCACCCCCTACCTACTACTTAAGAGACTTAAACTAATTGAGTGCTCGTGAGCACAGTTCACACTTAATTATGTGAGTGTGTGTGTGTGTGTAACATTGGGTACGACACAATGTTACACGTGGCGATAACTGTAAGAAATGTGGATTAAAAGGCGAACTGCCAAAGGGGCAGTGTGCAAGGCTACTCTTACACACTGCGAAATACTTTAAAGTTGGACACCCAGCCAACTAGGACTGGGATGTCCGAAAACCTGTAAGGGTAATGGTACAGTTAGTTATTGGGGGCCCACGTAGCTCCTTTAGTGGGCCCTGAGCACGCGAACGAGTTTAATACCAATTTAGTAATCAATGCAAGACTTTTTAATTACGTTAATTCGCGCCACCCCCCGAAACACCCGATACGCGACTTTAACCCACCCATAAATACAAAACGCGAGAAGTTAAACAACGCGAGATTACTAATTAAAGACAATAAACGATTAACGAATTAGTTAAAAAGGGACAAATTGTTGTTTTCTTCGACGACTCCAACGGTGGGTGCTCCCACGATGTAAGAGGGGGGGATGGATATTTAGGAATTTAACGAACGAGCGACAAGGAACTAGAGACAATACATGTTCCAATCGTAAGGACAGAGGCTACCGAATATATTTGAAACAAAAGCGCGTGTTTCAAACATATGCAGACATTTATTTATTTATTATTAAATGAACCATCAACAAGTTCTGTAAAATAACAGCAGGGTGGATTGGAACAAAATACTCTCTCAAGTTATACATACAATAGACAATGTTTCGTGCATGTGCTATTATTTTAATGACTTTAAATCAATACCATTTTATTAATAATGGTTTTATTAGTTATGAATATTATTTGTAGACAAATTTTATATTTCCCAGTGTGGTTTAACAATTTCTGAATACGCGCGTATTCAGAAACTGTTAAAGAAAAGAAGAAAGAAAGCATAAATAATATAA